>MU225642.1:3938156-3966742 GCA_018584345.1 Thuja plicata
TGTACATTCCATAACACCTTTGAAGTGATAAGTTTTCTTGTAAAATTGTCTCTGAGGTTGAACATAAGATTGGAATGATCTTGACTCTATTGCCCGTGATAGAATAAGGCACTGGTCTAATCATTATGTGGATTATAGTTGTTCAGTTCATTGTTATAGTTTTGTGATATCTTATCTATCTTTTTATTTAAATTTACATACATATATACTAAACATTCTTTCAATTACTCAAAGTATTTCAGTTTATAGTTTATGATATATTGCTTACAATTTGATTTATTCAAGCCTACTTTCCATCTTGAGAGATCGGTTTAATTCTATACACAAGTTATCTACTATAAAATGCCTTAAACCAGTAGATAGTGGTTAAGGTAAAGGTTCACCCACCTTGGTCTTGCAGAGCTAGAAGTGTAGGGGAAGAGGATCATAATCGATCATTCCCATTAGTTGGCCAAAAATAATTGGTTTTCCAAACATTGGATTGGCAAGTCCATAGGAAATCCAATTCAGCATTTTTGGGCACCAACAGCTGTCAAAGGGAGAAATGAACTTAATGAATATGGAGAGAAGTATTCAATGAAATATATTTATTTCAAAGGGAAAAGAGTTATGAAATCTCTATCATAATAATTCATCAAGGAGAGGACCAGTCAAAGGGAGAGAAAAAATCAAAGAAATATTCAAAGAAACATCCATCTAAGGGAGAGAATTGAAAAAGTTAACACTGCATATCTATCCAGAAAAAGAAGGAAGAGATTCTACATCAAAGGGAGAGACATAATCAAAATTTTCTACATCTATCCAGTAAAGGGAATAAAGAATGAAGGAAGTACTCTACAAGAATCAAATATAATCTAGAAGAGCTTACCGAGAGTCAGACATTTGTATTGGTTATACAAAAATAAGTTGGTAGAGATTGATGAACTACAACTGATATATTTCATATTATATGAGTAGTATGTAGTATGTTTCCATCCATTCCAAAGGGAGAGATTGATGAACTATAACTGATTGAATGTTTGAAGATGAAAAAGTTGATGATCACCGAGATGCAGAAAGTAAATGCAAGACATTAAATCAACTAATGTATTTTATTGTCATTGATGTCAACTTAATATATTATGATTGGTCATATACATAATTTCATAGAATTCAGGAAATCAAAGAGATAAAGTAATTTTCATCGGTAATCATGTACACCGAGTGACAATAAACCCTGATGGATAGTGAACCCCAAGCATAGAAGTTCAAAGTGTTTCCCGACAAACAATGATACCTAAGAAAGCATTACCACGCTAATTGTAGTTGTCACCAAATAGAACTAAAGTTGATGTTTGAGCTATCTATAGTAGTGTGAGAGCACAACTGAAGTGTTGACCGACGGGAAATGGAGTTAGGAAAATGACAAAACAACTTAGCTAGCATGAGCTAATTATAGAGTTAACTATTTGATTACTTTGTTTTCATCAATCAGTTCAAAGCTAAAGATAAGAAGGAGATTTAAAGCATGTTTTATTCCAGAAAACAAGGAGATTTTTATGGATTAAAACTAAAGCAAGCATGGCGAGGTTTACAAATCAAGAAGTGAGCAACGAAGAAACAAGAAGGACAAGAAATGGTGAAATCATGTCTATATAAAGAGACAAGTAATTCAAAATGAAAGAAGGATACTGAAGAGAATTTTGGTGAAGATAAAAGTCTTCATACATATCTGATCATAGAAGCTGAAGAACAAAGATAAGATTTTTGTAGACATTGAGCAATAGAAAAGAACAAAATTCACCAAGAAGAAAGAAGTGGAGAAAAGGAATTGAAGAGAACATTGATCAGAAGAGGTATTATGAGATTACAATAGATCTGAACATCTACAAGATTAAGTTGTATTTATGAAAAGATCATATAGTGTTTTAGTTTAACCATTGATTTAGAAAATCTCTTAACAGAGTAGGATCTAACTATCCTTTATATATTGAGATACATCCCAAGGAGTATCAAAAGGTTTTCATGTTGACAACATAGTGACTGTGAGGTCAATTGATAAATCGTTAGTGATAAATCCTCTAACAAGGTTGCACTTAACAGTGTGTTTGTAACCTTTAACAAGGTTGGCTCTTCACCGAGCTCACTTCAGAAGAGTGAAAATTTTGGGTTACTGGTCCCAGGAAGTTTTTCCCCTAACAGGGTTTCCATGTTAAAAATCCATGTGTAAAATGTGTATATGGTTCATTACTTTGATGTTTTGATTTACACATAAATAATGTAGGATTGATCAATAAACACTAAGTTATTTACTATATTTCGGTAAAGGTTAAGAAAATATAGACTGCTATTCGGTAAAGCTTAAGGAAAGGATAAATGGTATAAACACCGAGCAGTATATACATGTTATATTCACACAAGGCATACATCTTGTAGGAATTAAGATAACTAGAGGTTTTATATTTGTGGTATAAAGTTTTGGGTTGATTTATTGGATTAATTTTTGAGGCCACTGATTCACCCCCCCTCTCTCAGTTATTCTAACAATATGCTATTTTCCTAAGTTGGAATATCAGAAAATTGCTATGGGGGATTAAGTCTTGAGTTCTAAAATCTAAGGGAATAAACTTGCTTGATATGCTTTATAGGAGAAAATGGCATGAATGGGAGAGTATGCTCTTCTTCTTTATGAAGAATCATAAATCTAGACTCCTAAGTCACCAATCCTCTTTCTTGCTTTCAAAAAATTAGAGAGCCTGTCACTTGAGGAAAAAAAATCTCAAGAATGACTCAAGTGAGGACAGGTGAATGCCAACCCTTCCATCTCACTATAATCAAAATTCTTCCTTGAAGGCCAAACCCTCAGAAGACGTAGTTGGTTTTTTCCTTGGAATTTTGACATCATTCCTTGTGCATGCTTAGATGTGTGTGGAGTAGATCCATGTGAATATTTCTTGCGAGACTACACACATTTGAGTACTCATAGGGCTATATTCCTTAAATTTTCCTTGTGCACTTCTATGGGGGATGATTGCGAATGGATGCCCACAAATAATCAACACTTGTAGTCAAAACAACCCAATTTGTCTCTGAAAGATGATAATCTTTGTGTAAGGAAAATAGTAATTTCCCCAAGATACTCATTATTTTGTTCCCTCACTTGCATTTGGAGTTAGATAATATGACATCATGACTGGAACCATTGCGTGCTTGGTGATGGCCATATTCTGATTAACCTATGAGTGTGTACCTAAGTCTATGAGCAAAGATTTTCATTCTATGCCTGGAATCTAGGGAATGGGAATTTCTTTGGTCACCTAATAAACCTGCTTGATGTGTCTAAAATGCAACTAAAAAGATAAATTCCTCAAACAAGTAACATTTTGACACTCACTGACTTACATCTTGTTCAAAAACAATCTAGAAATCCTTAGACTGACACTGCTATAAAACAAATTTTCACATACTTCGAGACAAACTGACAAAAACTTGCAAAACCCATTAGAGGCTCGCATATGATTATTCATGGATCACATGTGGTTGCACAAGCTTGCATTTAGGGAACTTTCTTGCATTTAGTCATCTCTAGCTCACATATGGTAAAGAGGCTCACATTTAGTTTTCATAAGCTTGTATTTAGTTAGCATTAGCTTGCATCTAGGAAGTGACATTTAGGATAGTGGGTACTTACACACATGTCACACTTAGAAGATCTATAGTTTTGGATACCCTTTTGGATCTTCAATCTGGTCCCTTTTCTCTTGTTGGTCTACCTGTCGCTCTTTTCTAACTTTTTTGGAAGTCTACCTTGCATGTCCTTTTTGATTCTCACAATTAGTCCCAAAATGTGTGGTCTTTTCACTCAACAAATCCTCTTGATTCCCAGCTCACTATCAGGGAATTCTAACCCTCTGATGCTGGAGTCAATCACTCTAAACAAACACATGTACCTTTTCACAACTTGGACATGTTGATGGGGTTTTCTTGACCGGGTTTTCCAACAGTCATAAGTTGTCACCGGGTTCCGGGGATACCAGCCAACTCTGCCTACAAAGGTTGTCCGGGGGAATTATATTCCCTGGGTCTTCAAGCACCTGGGTGTCAGGTCATGATGGTGCGGGGCTTGATTGGGAGAAGTGACTATTTTCGAGGGGGATAGTTGGTTTCTTCAACTCAATACCTCCAGAGATTCAATAAAGTAAGGTTTCCCCTAGCATTCTACACTTAGCAAATAAAATGAAAAAAAGATCCTGTAGGGTTAGGAACACTTCATCTAACTATAGTCATGTTTAAACGTCTAGAACATCAATAATACTCTGACATACTACACTAAATACCGAAGAAATACATAGCCATCAGTTAGAACTTCATCAGTAGCAAGGGAAAAGAGGTCGTTAACCTATTTTAACACATCAGAGTAGAAGACATAAGGAACATAAAATATGAAATACCATTAACTCAAAAGCGGGAACGTCAACAACATCATTGCAGAGAATTCTTCCTTCTTTATTAATGTCTCTTCCAGCAAGCACTGGTGCGTGATACAATGGTGGCTCTAGGGGAGCATTTGACTATATAAAACCTGAACAATGGAGCATTGAGCTCTGCAACTAGAAATGAGGAATCACTTTTCTATTACTATGGATAAAAAAATCATCAATTTTGCCGACACTTGGAAATGGGCCAATTTGACCATTTATACAACTCTTTCCTAACCCTAACCCTATTTTACACCATGTTTCAATAAAATACAATATCTGGGGGCCGGTACTACCTGCGCCACCCTACAAAAGACCTTGAGATGGAATAGGTTTTCCATGTCAAAAGAATGAGACAAGAATATACAGCGAAAGAATTGGCCTCAAAAAGAGAACCATAAAGGAGAAAGAATAAAGTAGGTCCCCCGGAGATCGAGGCTACATGCCTCATAAATGGGAAATGCGGTGCCCTGTCTTGAATGCACCTAGTGTACCTCTGTGCGGTGCCTTGAGAAGACCATCCTATTAGAAACCAACCACTGATTCGACACCCCTTGATGTAGCCAACCACCCTCTGACAACTTTTATTAACCGCTTTTGAAAGTGATCGGTCGGCCTCGGGGACCGGGACACGGATCACTCAAAAGAATACAAAATTTTGGATACGAGACTCTAGGATCCAGGAACTTACATCCCCAAAAGAATAAAGAATACCGAATTCTCAAGTTCTCCCTGACCTTCGAAGAAACCTCAAGGCTACTTATTATCGTTGAAAGCCTGAAGGAGGTAGGAAATGCCATCCTCATCCACATCTTTTATGCTGGCTCTTCGGTGCTTGGCCACTTCAATTTGTTCCCCTAGGTCTGGAAAATTATCTTTAAACTCGTCGACCATTCTTGCCGTGTCATGACCACTAAGTATCATGCGAGTTAACTTTGCCATCTGAGCCCCATCTATCCCCTCTAGAGATTGATACTGAGATTTCATTATTTCATCAAAACTCCCCAAAACTAAATCTTCAAGGTTACATGTATCTGTGCTAAGGGGATCAGCCCCGGAAGTCTTTATTACAAAGGACTTATATAGATTGAAAGAATACTTCACAGCATTTACCTTATCTTGCAGAGACCCTACCAGTTGCTTGATTACCTCCAATGTGAGGTCAAGTCTAGAGTGCTGGGTTTTGATAAAATCAAATGATTCATCCCCCAGAATTCCAGATTCATAAATCATATCTTCTCCCAAGGTAAGAAGCTCTTCGCGCTCTACCTTCCATGCCTGGAAATTCTCAGCATCACCCTTCCACAGGTCAATAAAAGTTTCTGCTTGGTGAATGACCTGCTGGGCCATGTATAAATCTGGGAGGGTGGACACCAAGAAACGCTGGGTGTTTCCTATCTGCAGGGTGACCCACTCATCCACTGCCTGGGATTTCTTCTTCATTACTCGCAGGGAGTCTATGTCACTCTGCGGTAGATCTTCAAAGGTGGAGGCCTCCAGAGGAGCAGCATTGATAGGTCGAGCTAGCTTAGTGAGAAACCCCATAAGGTTTGTGTTCTTTTCCTTCTCTTCTTTGAGCCTCTGGGCTTCCTTTTCATATCGGGCCTCCACTGCCCTTGCTGCCTCCTTCAGCCAGTCTACCTCACCTTGCTTTCCCCATTTCCCTAGTGATACCTCTACAACATTATAGTCTCTGAGCTCTGCGATTGCTTCATCAGCATCTAGGGGCGATGTTGCCACAACAGCAACTGTTTCTCCGCCCGGCCCAGTTTGAAGAATATGAACTGTCTGGGATTTCTTGGTCTTAGGTAGGGCCTGGACTTGGGCCATCATTTCGGCTAGGGAGAGAGGAGTCACGGGAGCAAACTGAGCTTTTCTTTTCCTGCTCTCTATCAACCATTGAGGTGGTAGGGGTGGCCTTCCTGCAAGAATTTGTTCCCTTGATTCTTCCCCAGTGCTCTGTGGCTGTTGTTCCTCAGCAACGTGGACCTCATTCGTTCCTCTCCCTGCCTCAACTTCTTCTATAGCAACATTCTCTTCAACCTCCATCTCCTCAGCCTTGTCCTCTATATCTATCATTGGGTCTGGACTCTGGTAGGCTTCCTCGGGGATTTCTTCTTTGAGCTGCCCTTCTTGTTGTTCTTCTTCTTCTGCTGGGGCTTCTTCCTCTGTGGGCACCTCTTTTGGCATGAGGGGAGGTGTTGGGCCGAGATTTAGAGTTTGGGCCGCTGTGATCACCTGCCGAAAAGTTTCTCCTGGGAGTGGCCCTTGGAAAGTGGTGGCTAGGGTTACGGTTATTCCCGAAGGTCCGGTTCCCCCAGCGGATGCCATTTTTTCACCTTGTTTTTGTTGGTCCACTCCTAGACCTTGCATCACTTGAGCCTCAGAGCCAATCTCCAGCTCTGGCTCTTTCTCTTCTACCTACTTCTCTTGCTCCTGTGCAAGCTCTTGTTCGATATCTTCTTGTTCTGCAGCCTCTTGTTCTACCCCTGGGACCTCTGTCTCCATTTGGGTATTGTCCCCCTGCAAATTTATGAACTCGTCAGTTGCAAATACATCATCAAATTCCTCTTGCATAGGGGGACTGACTAGGACTGCCGTAGGCTCAAATTCCTTCTCCGACTCTGGGGAACTTGAAGAGAGGATTTCCACTTGTTGGGGTCGGGATGCTCCCGACTCCAGCTCTTCCTTAGGATTTTTATTGAACTTCTTCTTTCTTTGGGTAACTAGAGGTGGCCCCGCATCTCTTATTATCACCGCCTCCATGGGATCCACCCCCATTTCCTTCACCATCAAGGCTACTAATGACGGGGAGGAGGGACGAAGTGGCCCGGCCATGAGCGGTGGGGTGGCCAGTCGTGTTATTAATTGCTCCCTCATCTTTTGGGAAGCCGCCATTGATTTTTTTATTTTCTCTGTGATGGGGACTTCTTCCGTAGGAGGGGTCATGTCTATTCTTTTTCCTTTATCTATTCCCTGCAAAGAAGTCCCGGCCCCCGGGGTCAATTTTGGTACCAGTGGCAAAGTTAATTTTTGTGCCGACTGGGCTGCTCGGTGGGTACTTCCGGGGCACACCTTCTTAAAATAGGTGTGGCTTTGCTCGAACACCTCTCAAGTGAAGTCTAAAATTTTGGACCCTTCCTGGGCGGCCCAGTTCACTAGTGGAAGATCCTTTTTATCAATCCCCTTTTCCTTGTACTGGGGATCGGCAGTGGGGGTGGCATCTGAGAAGTCCGGCGGGAACCTCCGTAGCTTCAATTTCTACATCATGTCGGCTGTCATTCTGACGTAGTTCCTACTCCACACCTCCACATAATCTTGGCAATCTGCCCAGAAGTCCTCCATGTGTATATGATGGGGCTCTGAAGCCTGGGGCAGTGCCATTGCAATCTTTCCATGCGGATCAAAATTTTTCCACGCTAGATAAAATTCCTGTAAGTTATAACTTTTTAGCTCATTGTCTGCCTCCTTTGCGGTGGCCAGGCTGCACATGTAATTCCCACAGGTGATTGGGAATGGGATGTTGGGTATCTTTTTTAGGGCAAAGAGGGCATGCACCTCCATTATTTGCCGGCAATACTCCAATAGCATGATCTTGTCCCCACAGTGTTTGGGCAACAAGTAGGGTTTCCCAGAGAAGCAAGTGACCCTAATGTATGTGTGCTATTGGAATTGAATATAATAATTTCCATAACTATGGACTAAATTCATCACCTCGAAAGATAGGTAGTATCCAGCGTCCCGGGTGGGTGTAAGCAGATGGTAATAAACAAACGCGTCATTTACCTAGAAAAAACTAGGGAAGTTGGCCTCCCATTGAACTTGTGGAAAATTGTCCCACAGTGCCTTTTGTCCCGGGCCAATCTGGACCACACCGTCTGTGAGTAGGCCATGGGTGTGGGGCCTCTACTGCGCTAGGGCCCAGAAAACATAAGAAGACATGTAGAACTTCTTCTTCCTGTTCAGTTGCTGGAACTGGGAGTCGACATGGTTGGAGATTATTTTCGCCCAGTCGAAGTATCCTCCCTTTGTGTAGATGCTAAGGAGGAAATAGTACATCCATCTGGAAAACTCTTAGGCAGAGGGCTGCCCAAAGACCCGGGCCAATGCTATCATCCCCATTTGAATGTTGTCCTTGAATTCAGAGCGGGGAATTTCTATCTTCATTCCTTTTGGGTCCCTCTTTAGGGCCTTGAGCCAATGGGTATTCATATATACCCAGGCGGCATCCTCCAGCTATGTAAATTGAGCCAAGGCATCAGTCCTTGTAACCATCGAGGCCTTGTCAAATTGTGGGATTCCCAGGCTTGCCTGGAACGTGACTGGGTCAAGGGATACCAGAGGAGTGGGGTATCCCATTGGTTCTACGGCCGCGAGCATAACAGCCCAAATAGAAGAGTTGTAGTTGGTTTCTAGTGTTAGGATAAGCTCCATAAATTGCACAAAGCACGAGAAGCAAGCTGCCCAAAGGATTCCAGAGTTCCCGACATTGATTGCTAATTGATCTCCAGCCTGTCGCTGGATGTGCATTATTTTTACCAAGGCCTGCATCTCCGGCCATGTTCCGACGCTGGTGTCAGTTATTAGCTTGACCTTGGACTCAATCTTTGAGCCCATGATGACATTGTCTTGTACAAATTTCATGGTCAGGGGCATCTTCTCCAGGGCCTTCTCCATCTTGGATTTTACTGCTGCCCTGGTTTCTGCTGTAGAAGGTAGCTCTGGACTTTCGGGTGGAGAAGATGCGGATGCTTCAGACATATTTGGAAATGAACTCCGGGGACCTACGAGACAAAGCGACCATCAGAATGCCTCAACCAAAATAAATGTTCTAGGGTCCAGAGATCTTACCACCATGATGCTTGCTTTTCTTGAAAAGTTAGCTTCATTCAAAAATAACCGAAAAGCAAACACATCATAAAATTAAGATTTTATTAAACATCTGGGTCCGGGGATTTTATCACACTTGGTGAAGACATAGGATGGATGATGGTAGGAGACCTGAAGCTCAGAGAAGTGACCGTTGGTGAGGACGTGTAAAAAGGAAAGTCATCAAGCCCACGTGGGCGCCACGTGCGTAGGTATTAAATAGAAGTTATGGCGATGACGGCGGAGCCAACTGTATGAACGCGCAAAAAGTGAAGGCCATTTAACTAGAATCGATTATGCACATGGGACATAAATGAGGTTCTGACAGACTTCATAGAAGAGAGAGAAAACTGTCAGTTTGAAACCGGCCAAGAGCCAAGTTTCAAACAGGTGATTTTCTGCCCCGAAACGAGTTCATGGGTGGAAAACCAGAAACACAGGCGACTCGAACACCTTGTCAAGCCACCTGGAAGGATATACACTAAGGCCAAAGGATATATACATGGGATGGAGGGGTATATACACCAAATATACATAAAGATACACACATATTCACAAATATACAGAATGACGTCTACAAGGAAAACCAGACAAGGTAGAGCATATATAAAACTATCTACATACTTTACAAATGGACAATTTATGCATAGAGGGTGGACAACCCTCTAGCAGAGCTGACGCACCAATGGGCGAAGGAACTAGAAAATAGAAAACAGAAGAGACAGATGACAAAGCCAACGAGACAAAAAGAAACCAAACAAAGCAGAAGGAAACCAGAGAGGCGAGAACGGAAAGACCAACCTGAGAATGTAGAAGGCAGAGGAAAGGGAGGAGTTATTGTGGGAGCTCTGCAACAACTTCAGTTGTCAAACGGTCACAATCGTCACCACGAAGCACTCACAATTGTCTGAAAGTGACTGGAAGTGTCAAGCGTTGATTATCACTAATTCTCTGCAAACTGCTTTGTTAATCACTTTGAAATCGCTCTGTTAATCGCTTGAAGGTTTTAATCATGATAAATGTGAAAGTGACAGATAAGTTCTATTTATACCCATGGTAAAAAGGTAATCCTCCTCCCTCCAGCAATCTCTAGACAAGCAAACCTTTAGACTCTGGACCCGGGGATTTCCCACAATGATATCCTTAAGAACATCGTGGCGAAGAATCCTGGGGTCTGGAGTCTGGTTTCCAATGAAGAACGGCATCCAGGACTGGAGTCCCAGAGGCGGGAAACCAAACAAACAAAACATCACACCGGGGAAGAAAACCCTAGAGAAAGGAAACAAAAGGGGAAGAAAGAAGGCAGAGCCACAAGGAAAAAACAAAACAGAAAAGAAAAAAGGGGGACCCAACATTTTGCACACAAAATGTAGGGACGGGGATGGAGGGCATAACAAATGGTGACTATCTGGGACAAATGCCTTATCACATTTGAGAACTATAGAGTCTCTGGTTAGCAAAACTGGAATAGGTCACTTCCCAAAGCGTCTAACAGGCAAAGAGCAACATATTTGAGAGAATCCAACCACGCGGGAATTAGTCCAGAATCTTTCATCAGTGGTGTCATGTGTGCTTTGGAAGGAAATCAAGCCGATGACCTCTAGGAGTAGTAGAGAGGAGAAACTAATTACATCAAACCAGTCATCAATTTTCTCGCTTCCCCTAGAGATCGAAGTTCCGTCCTACTTTTCCTCTCTTGTTATTTTGTTTTTTTGTAGGTGGGGAAGGTGGTACTTCTTTCACCATTAAACTTAAGCTTAGCTAATTTTAATGGTGGTACTTCTTTCACCTGTCCACCTATACTTAGATGTTTGAAGAGGGGATAAAACTCCAGACCCGGGAAGAATTCTTTAAAGTTTCAGACCTAGGTCAACCAATCAGTACAACTGATCTACCCTCGGTGTGTCTAATTACTTGTTCCTTATATTACTTGTGTTCACTGATTGCCAGACTCCTGAAGACAACACCCAATGGAGATTGCTCAAAATGTGCCATAACCTATGAAACAACCCCAGAGACCGGGCCAACTCCACCATGCTAAAAAAATATTCTAAAGTTCACCATGCCATAGACATCGTACCAAAAACTAGAGTTATGCAAAGCATTCCAATTCCTGCAAGACAGAACAAAACGCCGGGACCCTGAAAGAAAACTGAAAGAGAAAATGAAAAAAACAAGAGAGGACTACCCCAGAGGACAGTCGACAAGGCTATTTACAAGATAGGGTACCTCGCAATGAGGCACCCGGAGGAAGTATTTACAAGTAGAAAGCTTTACATATAATACAACTTTGGGAAAACTTACCCTACTCAAGGTAGTGTTTGAGAAACTGTCCATTAATAGGCAATGCGACAGGTTCCCCAGTCAGGGTGTTAAGGTGGTAAGTATTTTCCCTGTAGATTTTTGAGATCAGATATGGTCCGAGCCAGAGCAATTGGAACTTTGTATGCTTTCCTTTCTTCTGCCGGGCCTTGTCCCACAACAGGACTAGATCTGAGATCTGAAAAGATTTGTATTGGGCCCTTCTATCAAACCATCATTTTACCACTGCTTGATGATGCGTAAAATGTTCAAGAGCTGCGTCTCGCTATTCTTCCATTCACACCAGATTTAAGAGCCGAACCTCCATGATGTTGTCCCTATTGCTAAATTCCTGCATAAACTGTAAAACTAGGATTTGTAAGTTAACTGGGAATACAGGGTTCTGACCATAAACCAGATGGAATAGGGATGTTTCCAGGGTGGCCTTGACACAAATGCGATCCATTCAGAGGGAAAATTTCAACTTTTGATGCCAATCCTAGGAATTCTATTCTAGCAGGTGTTTGATCACTTCAAGTAGATTTTTGTTTGTTGATTCAGCAATGCCGTCTCCCTGGGGATAATAGTTGTTGGATAAATTCAGAGTGATCTTCCGATTGTAGGTCCATTTGAGTAGCTGCGCTGAAGAAAATTCCAGACCATTGTCACACACCAAAGCAAAGGGCATTCCAAACCTTGTGATGATATTTTCTTCCAAGAAATTGATAACCATATTCACCGTGTTGTTTTTGCAAGGTATAGCCTCAGACCACCGAGTGCAGTAATCAGTAGCAATAATAATGTATCGGTGGTTGGCGGATGAGTTGGGGTTGATTTCCTTGATGAAGTCAAATGCCCACTAGGCAAAGGGCCTAGCCTCGTAGATTGGTTGTAAAGCCATAGTTGGGTTACGCTCACGATGCGTTGTGGTTTGGCAAGTATGGCATTTCCTAACATAAGTGTAAATGTCATTGAATATACAGGGCCAATAGTATCTGGCCCGAAGGATCTGATGGGCAGTGGCATTGGCTAAGCCATGCCTGGTTCCAAACTGCTCGTGGAACTCATTAATTATTTTCACTGCTTGTTCCCTGTCGATGCATCAGAGGTACACTCCCTCATAGTTTCTATGGTAGAGTGCAAAGTTTTTGATCATGAATTGGGCACTTTTCATTCGCAGAGCACGAGATTTGTGGGGAGGTAATCCCTCCAGGCATTTATTGTTTAGTAGCAAGAATACCAAATCGGCATACCACGGGTCTTGGGTGATGGACTCCACTGTGTAAGTTTGGCATTCTATGCGGGGAGTTTCTTCTGCCATTGCTCGACTTAGTCCCTGGCCTCAGACTATCTTCATGGGCTACATTTCTAAGTCATACTCCTGGAGGATGGCCATCCATTTCCCTCATCTTTCACCCAACTCGCTCTGCATCAGCAGAGACTTAACGGCCTGGTCTAGAATGATAGCACGTACCTTGCTATAGAGAATATAATGCCAGAATTTCTTCACGGTGTGAACTAGAGAAAAGGCCTGCTTTTCTAGTGATGAATATTGGACTTCAACATTCTTGAAGGGGGAGCTCATGAAAGCTATTGGTCGTTCTTCCCCTTCAACCTTTTGGGTCAACACTGTCGTGACAGAATGCGGTGAAGCAAAAGAGTAAATGTAAAATGGGAAGGAATAGTCCGGACTAGCCAGGATAGGTGCTTCCATTATTGTCTATTTAATATGGGCAAATGCCCACTTTGCTTCAGGACTCCACTCAATCTTGGTATCCTTCTTCATCATCTCATTGAGCGGTTTGACTATTTCTGCGAATCCCGTGATGAACTGCCGTACGAAATTGATCTTTCTAAAGAAGGATCACATCTCTTTCTTGCTGCCAGACATTTGTAAGTCTAGTAGCACTTTGACTCTATCAGGGTCTATGGATATACCCTTCTCAGAGATGATATGCCTGAGCAACTTCCCCTCGGTGACCCCGAATATGCATTTCTTAGAGTTGAGGGATATTCCATATCGGTGACATCTCTAGCAGATCTGAGCGAGATGGGCAGGATGATCATGCCTATCCCAGGAAAAGATGGTCAAATCATCCATGTAGATGATTATACACCGATTCACAAGGCCCTTGAACACAATGTCCATGGCCTTTTGAAATGTAGACCCTGCATTGATCAGACCAAAGGGCATTCTCCTGTACACAAACATTCCCCACTTGGTGGTAAACATTGTTTTCTCTCTATCTTCATACTTGACCATGACCTGGTTATATCCTGAGTATCCATCCAAGAAGGACATCATCTGGGATCCATTTACTATCTACAACACCTCATCCAACGAAGGGAGCGGGTGATTATCTTTCTTGGAGGCCTTGTTCAAGTTTCAGAAATCCACACAAAGGCGGATCTCATCATTCTTCTTCCTCACAGGGACCAGGTTGGCAACCCACGTAGTGTGCCGGATTGGGAAGATTATCTAGGCTGACAGTAGTTTCTCTACCTCTTGAAGAATCAGAGGCTCTATCAGAGGGTTGAATAGTCTTTGATTTTACCGAAAGGGCTTGGCATCATGTTTTAGGGGAATAGTATGGGTCATGATGGATGTGTCATATATTTTCAAGTCTTCATAACCCCAGGCAATTACGTCAATGTATTCTTGGAGAACCACGAGAATCTTCTCCTTTTCTTCAGGGGAATAGGAGGTACCAATGTGAATAATCTTTTCCTCACCAGGCTGGCCGATGTTAACATTTTCAAACTTTCCTCCCTCGGAGGAGGATGACACCTTCTCCCGGGCCCGAGGGTCTGAGTCAAAGATTTGTTCCAGTGCAACCATCCCCTTTGGGATGGTGTTAGTAGGTAGGTCCATGATCCCATCGTCTTCGTCACCCTGCCTAGTATCATCATGATCTCATTCTTCCACTATCTGATCTTCAAAGATGCCAATGTTTGCCATGAAGGCCAAGATATGCTGATCATCCTCAAAAACCTGAAAGTGGGTGACATTATCTGGAATGGATGGGGTAGGGACCATCTCAACTGAAAATCTCTAGAGTTTTGAGCCGGCCATTGGCTCAAGTGTTCTGGCAAAAATGGCGAGGGCATCCAGGACATAGTTCTGTCACCGGGGAATGAGGTCAATGCCGAAGGCATCGAAATATTCAATAAGGCTCCAAGCCCAGTTGTGGTATGCGGCCAGCCTTTTATAATGACATGTGTATTGACTCCAAACTTGTTTAACAATCAACTCTGAATCACCCAGAGCCCGAAGGCGGGTGATACCTTTTCTTAACGTAAATAAGAGTCCAAGGACCAAAGCCTCGTACTCTATGACATTGTTTGTACAGTTAAACTGCAGTCTATAGGATGCAAGGAAGGACTTCCCTCATGGGTTGATTAGTTCTACCCCAGCCCCGCAGCCTTGTTTGGATTGGGACCCGTCAAACTTGAGGGTCCACAGGTCATTGTTCGTAATCTGGGGCTGAGGCAGGGGAGTAGTCTTTGGACTATTGTTGAGAGCCTTGGGGGTTCCCTCCCGGACTACTAGTGTGAGGGTAGAGTTTACCTCCAAAGGTGTTTGGATTTGGGATTCTCGGGGTGATGGCACCAAAGGAGCGCATTCCGTAGGAACACTGGGCCCTGGGGAATCAGTTACATGTTTATTCTGGAAGGTATCGAGGTGTCGGTTAGCGATTGAAAGACATGGCCCACACTCAAGCTCTGAGTGTTTTTGGTAGTGTACTTGGCACCAAGTGCCGGATAGGAGTGTAGCAGGGGTTGTTGTGGCACCTTGAGAGTCAATCTCAACTCTCATTTTTTCTTCTAGGTCCTGGGCTCTTCGCAGCATTGCAGGATCTTCTCTGGGGATGAAATCAAATGTTAAGATTTCAAAGTGTCGGTACACCCCTAGGGAAGTCTCAGAGAAAAGGACCTCATTGACCCTCCCAACCTCGATAAGGGCCTATTTCATCCTGGGTTCACTTTTGACCCGGATCTTATTTGATTCTTCTTCCCACGGAAGCCATAAATGGGTGAAGTCGGTCGAAAAGTATCCATTCAAGGACTTAGACCAATTCTGACTTAATAACATCCCGTAAGTCTCTGGGATGTCCACCACTTGGATGTCAATGATGCTGGCTATCCTGGGGTCCTGGATAAGTTGTATCTGGATGTTCTTCAATTCCCCCACCATTTTTATAGCAGTCTTATCCAGTTCGATCACTACGCTGTTAGATGGGGTGGGGTGGAATCTGAGCTTCTGAGAAATGGACAAGGGTATGATATTACCTGAAGCTCCGAAGTCTACTAAGTATTTGTGTATATTTTTGCCGTGGATATTCAAGCCTAGTAGGAAGGGAGGATCCTCATTGTTCCCCCAAAAGACGGCCGCGTTAGCATCTTTGAATGAGACGGTCTTGGGTGGGTGACTGACGACTTCTAGGTTCCCTAAGAGCTTTAGAAGAGACTTCTTCTACTCGGGATAGTTTAGCAAGACCTCCATCAAGGTCATGGAGGTGGTGGTCTGTTCTAACGCCTTTGTAATATCGAATCTTCCTCCCAGGAACTGGTGATTTTCCTCAGCGAGATCTTTTGCTTGGTTAGAGCTAGGACCTTTTGGAGGAGTGGGTCGGTCATTTGTGTTATTCCTAGGAGGAGTGTCTTTGATAGAAGGTGTGGGCATGTAAGCTGGTCCTTTACCAACCTGACTCTGAGTATTATATGGAGTCTGTGGGTTAGTAAAGGCGTTGGCCTTGAAGGGTGGGATAGATTCATCAAAGAATCCCTGCAATTCAGATTCCTCTTCATCCTCCCCGGAAGTTTCGAAGAAGATGGTGTCACAGGTGAAGGCATTGTGGGTTGGCTCTTGGATAGGGGGTTCTGGAGGAGTAGTGTCATGCGACTACTGCCTATCTAGCTAGGAGATCATGATGACCTTTTCCAAAGTGGCACAATTCACCTCATTGTGTGAACCTGTATCGTGCAATCTACACCAATTAGTCATGGGCTAGAAGTCTATAACTGGTGTAAAATGTGATGGTCCAACACCATTTTGGTTGGCAATTTGGTTCAGAGGTGGGCCTCTGGTGTTCACGTTATTATTCCATTATTTTTGATTAGGCCTAGGCCCATTGTTGAAGTTTCTTCCTCCGGCATTATTTTTTCGTTGGTCAGAGAAAATGTTTCCCCTCTACGAATTTGAATTCTAGGGCGCGTAGGACCCCGCCTTCAGTTGGCCCATGTCCATAGTTAAGGTAGACAATATTCGCTGGAGGGATTCGACCTTGGTGGTCAATTGAGTGTTAGCATCACAATGTGACGGTTATTGTTGTTGTTGGCTTCCCGGGAAGGAAACAGTATTAGCCGGAGTCAAGGACGGAAATCCTCCAGTCGCGAATGACTGAAAGAAGGGCACTCTAGATGGTTGTGTCTGAGGTTGTTGTGCCTGCTACAGCTGATTCCAAGGGAAAACTTCTAGACCTGGTACCACCTGGGTCTGCGTTGGGTAGACATATCAGGTCTGCTGGTCTATCAGGGGTGGCGGAGGATTCATCGCCATCGAAGGGGCACCCATTGCCAGATTGGGGTTGTATCCCCCGGCATATGCAATTCCACCAGGGATCATGTTGAAGGGCGTGCTCTGCCCAATCCCGCCTGGGGATTTGTTGAGACCACGGGACAATTCTAAGGCTAGGTTATAGACTTTTTCTAAGGTGTCCTGGTCGCCCGCAGCAGTGGTTCTCCAAAGGAGAGTGGCAACGAAAGGGTCCATCACGTTTAGATAGGTCTGTATGGTTACTTCTAGGGATGGAATAAAAGGGCCCGTGCACCACTTCAGGGCACGCTGGAACCTATGGTTGAATGCTACAAGAGGTCCATTAGGTTCCTTTTTGATGGAGATGAACTGGCTATGGGACCAGGCTGGGTCCACATGCATGCAAAAGGAAGCCAAGAAGGCATCCTCCATGTCCTATCAACTATTTACGGAGTTGGCAGGAAGATTAAGGTACCAGTTCAACTCACCTTTCCCTAGAGACAAGGGAAACATCTGAGTCACAACATCTTCATGTTGGATCTGGTGTCAGTTCATGGCATCCTTGTATGCCTATAAATTCTCTTCTGCAGTTCATGAGCCTAAGTGCTCATATTGTGGGCAGATCTTCTCCAGGTGAGAAGGTAAGTCATTGATTGCGCCCAAAAAATTTCCCATTGGGGACCCGGTGTTTCTAAAATATGCGGCCATTGGGGGAACTATATATTGGGTAGTTTGGGTACTGGTTCCCAGGTTTTCCTGAGAAGTTTGGGTATTCAGAGGTATGGTAGATCCCCAGAGAATAGTGGCTGGTATGATTTTCGAGGTCTGCTTCTTTCGAGCAGGAGGCTCAAGTTTGACAAACCTTCCGGGATTCAGGGCAGACCTAAGGACTCTTTCAAATTTTGCTGGGGAGAAAGATCCAATCCCGCTGAAGGCTTGCCTCTTAAAACTATAACTCAGGGAACCCTTGGGAGGTGTAAAATTGGAATCTCTGGAAGGGGATGAGTTCATGCCCTCCTTCTAGCGCCAGTTTCTGTTGACGGGGTTTTCTTGACTGGGTCTGCCAACAGTCATAAGTTGTCACCGAGTTCCGGGGATATTGGCCAACTCTGCCTGCAAAGGTTTTTTGGGGGAATTATATTCCCCCGGCCTTCAAGCATCTGGGTGTCGGGTCACGACGGTGCGGGGCTCGGTTGGGAGAAGTGACTATTTTCGAGGGGGATAGCTGGTTTCTTCAACTCAATACCTCTGGAGATTCAATAAAGTAAGGTTTCCCCTAGCATTCTACACTTAGCAAATAAAATGAAAAAAAGATCCTGCAGGGTTAGGAACACTTCATCTAACTACAGTCATGTTTAAACATCCAAAACATCAATAATACTCTGACATACTACACTAAATACTGAAGAAATACATAGCCATCAGTTAGAACTTCATCAGTAGCAAGGGAAAAGAGGTCGTTAATCTATTTTAACACATCAGAGTAGAAGACATAAGGAACATAAAACATGAAATACCATTAACTTAGAAGCAGGAACGTCAACAACATCATTACAGAGAATTCTTCCTTCTTTATTAATGTCTCTTCTAGCAAGCACTGGTGTGTGATACAATGGTGGCTCCAGGGGAGAATTTGACTATATAAAACTAGAACAATGGAGCATTGAGCTCTGCAACTAGAAATGAGGAATCACTTTGCTATTACTATGGACAAAAAAATCATCAATTTTGCCGACCCTTGGAAATAGACCAATTTGGCCATTTATACAACTCTTTCCTAACCCTAACCCTATTTTACACCATGTTTCAATAAAATACAATATCTGGGGGTCGGTACTACTTGCGCCACCCTACAAAAGACCTTGAGATGGAATAGGTATGCCATGTTAGAAGAATGAGACAAGAATATACAGCGGAAGAATCATCCTTGAGAAGAGAGCCATAAAGGAGAAAGAAGAAAGTAGGTCCCCTGGGGACCGAGGCTACATGCCTCATAAATGGGAAATGCAGTGCCCTGTCTCCAATGCACCATATGTACCTCTGAGTGGTGCCTTGAGAAGACCATCCTGTCAGAAACCAACCGCTGAGTCAACGGCCCTTGATGTATCCAACCACCCTCTGACAACTTTTATTAACCACTTCTAAAAGTGACCGGTCGACCTCGGGGACCAGGACACGGATCACTCGAAAGAATACAAAATTTTGGATCTGGGACTCTGGGATCCGGGAACTTATGTCCCCAAAAGAATAAAGAATACCCAATGCTCAAGTTCTCCCTGGCCTCTGGAGAAAGCTCAAGGCTTCTTATTATCGTTGAAATCCTGGAGGAGGTGGGAAATGCCATCCTCATCCACATCTTTTATGCTGGCTCCTTGGTGGTTGGCCACTTCAACTTGTTCCCCTAGGTCTGGAACATTCTCTTTAAACTTGTCGGCCATTCTTGCTGTGTTATGACCACTAAGTATCATGCAAGTTAACTTTTCCATCTGAGCCCCATCTATCCCCTCTAGAGATTGATACCAGGATTTCATTATTTCATCAAAACTCTCTAAAAATGAATCTTTGGGGGTACATGTATCTGTGCTAAGGGGATCAGCCCCAGAAGTCTTTATTACAAAGGACTTATATAGATTGAAAGAATACTTCACAACATTTACCTTATCTTGCAGAAACCCTACCAGTTGCTTGATTACCTCCAATGTGAGGTCAAGTCTAGAGTACTGGGTTCTGACAAAATCAAATGATTCATCCCCCAGAATTCCATATTCAGAAATCATATCTTCTCCCAAGGTAAGGAGTTCAATGAGCTCTACCTTCCATGCCTGGTAATTCTTAGCGTCACCCTCCCATAGGTCAATAAGAGTTTCCTCCTGGTGAATGACCTATCGGGCCATGTATAAATCTGGGAGGGTGGACACCAGGAAACGCCGGGTGTTTCCTATCTGCAGGGCGACCCACTCGTCCACTTCTTGGGCTTTCTTCTTCATTACTCACAGAGAGTCTATGTCACTCTGTGGTAGATCTTTAGAGGTGGAGGCCTCCAGAGGAGCGGCATTGATAGGTCAAGCCAGCTTAGTGAGCAACCCCATAAGGTTTGTGTTCTTTTCCTTCTCCGCTTTAAGCCTCTGGACTTCCCTTTCATATCGGGCCTCCACTGCCCTTGTTTCCTCCTTCAGCAAGTCTACCTCACCTTGATTTCCCTATTTCCCTAGTGATACCTCTGCAACATTATAGTCTCTGGGCTCTACGGTTGCTTCATCGGCGTCTGGGGGTGGTGTTGCCACAATGGAAACTTTTTCTCCGCCCAGCCCAGTTCGAAGAGTATGAACTGTCCAGGCTTTCTTGGTCTTCGGTGGGGCCTGGACTTGGGCCATCATTTCAGCCAGGGAGAGAGGAGTCACGAGAGTAGACTGAGCTTTTCTTTTCCTACTCTCTATCAACCATTGAGGTGGTAGGGGTAGCCTTCCTGCCAGAATTTCTTCCCTTGATTCTTCCCCAGTGTTCTGTGGCTGTTGTTTCTCAGCAACATGGACCTCATCCGTTCCTCTCCCTACCTCAACTTATTCTATAGCAAAATTCTCTTCAACCTCCATCTCCTCATCCTTGTCCTCTATATCTATCACTAGGTCTGGACTCTGGTAGGCTTCCTCGAGGATTTCTTCTTCGAGCTTCCCTTCTTGTTGTTCTTCTTCTTCTGTTGGGGATTCTTCCTCTATGGGCACCTCTTTTGGCAGTAGGGGAGGTGTTGGGCCGAGATTTAGAGTTTGGGCCGCTGTGATCACCTGTCCAAAAGTTGCTCCTAGGAGTGGCCCTTGGAACATGGCGGCTGGGGTTACGGTTATTCCCGAAGGTCCAGTTCCCCCAACGGATGCCATTTTTTCACCTTATTTTTGTTGGTCCACTCCCAGACCTTGCATTGCTTGAGCCCTAGAGGCAATCTCTAGCTCTGGCTCTTTCTCTTCTACCTGCTGCTCTTGCTCCTGTGCAGGCTCTTGTTTGATATCTTCTTGTTCTGCAGTCTCTTGTTCTACCCCTGGGACCTCTGTCTCCATTTGGGTATTGTCCCCCTACAAATTTTTGAACTCATCGGTTGGAAATACATCATCAAATTCTTCTTGCGTAGGGGGACTGGCTGGGACTGCCATAGGCTCAATTTCCTTCTCCGGCTCCAGGGAACTTGAAGAGAGGATTTCCACTTGTTGGGGTCGGGATGCTCCCGGCTCCGGCTCTGCGTTAGGATTTTTTCTGAGCTTCTTCTTTCTCTGGGTAACCAGAGGTGGCCCCGCATCTCTTATTTCTACCACCTCCATGGGATCCACCCCCATTTCCTTCACCATCAAGGCTGCTAATGACGGGGAGGAGGAGGGATGAAGTGGCCCGGCCATGAGCGGTGGGGTGGTGAGCCGTGTTATTAATTGCTCCCTCATCTGTTGGGAGGCTGCCACTGATTGTTTTATTTTCTCTATGATGGGGACTTCTTGCACAGGAGGGGTCATGTCTATTCTTTTTCCTTTATCTACTCCCTACAAAGAAGTCCCGGCCCCCGGGGTCAATTTTGGTACCGGCGGCGGAGTTAATTTTGGCACCGGCTGGGCTACTCGGTGGGTACTTCCAGGGCACACCTTCTTAAAATAGGCGTGGCTTTTCTCGACCACCTCTCAAGTGAAGTCTTCAATTGTGGGCCCTTCCTAGGTGGCTCAGTTCATTGGTGGAAGAGCCTTTTTATCGATCCCCTTTTCCTTGTACTGGGGATCGGCAGTGGGGGCGACATCTGAGAAGTCTAGCGGGAACCTCCAAAGCTTCAATTTCTACAACATGTCAGCTGTCATTCTGACGTAGTGCCTGCTCCGCACCTCCATGTCATCTTGGTAATCTGCCTAGAAGTCCTCCATGTGTATATGATGGGGCTCTGAAGCCCGGAGCAGTGCCATTGCAATCCTGCCATGCGGATCAAAAATTTTCCGCGCTAGATAAAATTCCTGTAAGTTATAAATTTTTAGCTCATTGTCTTCCTCCTTTGCGCCGGCCAGGCTACACATGTAATTCTCGCAGGTAATTAGGAATAGGATGTTGGGTATCTTTTTGAGGGCAAAGAGGGCATGCACCTCCATTATTTGCCTGCAATACTCCAATAGCATGATCTTGTCCCCACAGTGTTTGGGCAACAAGTAGGGTTTCCTGGAGAAGCCGGTGACCCTAATGTATGTGTGCTGTTGGAATTGAATATAATAATGTCCATAACTATGAACTAAATTCATCACCTCAGAAGACAGGCGGTATCGAGCGTCCCGGGTGGGTGTAAGAAGATGGTAATAAACGAACTCGTCGTTTACCCAGAAAAAACTGGGGAAGCTGGCCTCCCATTGAACTTGTGGGAAATGGTCCCACAGTGCCTTTTGCTCAGGGCCAATCCTAAGCATGCCATCTGTGAGTAGGCCATGGGCATGGGGCCTCTGCTACGCTAGGGCCCAAAAAACATAAGAAGACATGTAGAAATTCTTCCTGTTTAGCTGCTGGAACTAAGAGTCGACATGGTTGGAGATTATTGTCACCCAGTCAAAGTATCCTCCCTTGGTGTAGATGCCAAGGAGGAAATAGTACATCCATCTGGAAAACTCTTGGGTGGAGGGCTGCCCAAAGACCTGGGCCAATGCTCTCATCCCCATTTGAATGCTCTCCTTGAATTCAGAGCGGGGAATTTCTATCTTCATTCTTTTTGGGTCCCTCTTTGGGGCCTTTAGCCAATGGGTATTCATATATGGGTACCCGGGCGGCATCCTCTAGCTGTGTAAATTGAGCCAAGGCATCAGTCCTTGTAACCACCGAGGCCTTGTCAAATTATGGGATTCCCAGGCTTGCCTGGAACGTGACTGGGTCGAGGGATACCAGAGGAGTGGGGTATCCCGTTGGTTCTAGGGCCATGAGCAAAATGGCTTGAACAGAAGAGTTGTAGTTGGTTTCCAGTTTTAGGATAAGCTTTGGAGATTGCACGAAGCACATGAAGCAAGCTGCCTGGAGGATTCCAGAGTTCCCGACGTTGATTGCTAATTGATCTCCAGCTTGTTGCTGGATGTGCATTATTTTTACTAAGGCCTGCATCTCCGGCCATGTTCCGACGCTGGTGTCAGTTATCATCTTGACCTTGGACTCAATCTTTGATCCCATGATGACATTGTCTTGTACAAATTTCATGGTCAGGGGCATCTTCTCCAGGGCCTTCTCCATCTTGGATTTTACTGCTGCCCTAGTTTCTACTGTGGAAGGTAGCTCTGGACTTCCGGGTGGAGAAGATGCGGATGCTTCAGACATGTTTGGAAATGAACTCCGGGGACCTCCAAGACAAAGCGACTGTCAGAATGCCTCAACCAAAATAAATGTTTTGGGGTCCGGAGATCTTACCACCATGATGCTTGCTTTTCCTGAAAAGTTAGCTTCATTCAAAAATAACCGAAAAGAAAATGCATCATAAACTTAAGATTTTATTAAACATCCAGGTCTGGGGATTTTATCACACTTGGTCAAGACACAGGATGGATGATGGTAGGAGACCCGAAGCCTAGAGAAGTCACCATTGGTGAGGACATGTAAAAAGGAAAGTCATCAAGCCCACGTGGGCACCACATGCATAGGTATTAAATGGAAGTTATGGCGATGACGGCGGAGCCAATTGTCCGAATGCGCGAAAAGTGAAGGCCACTTGGCTGGAATCGATTGTGTGCATGGGACATAAATGAGGTTCTAAGAGACTTCATGGAAGAGAGAGAAAAATGTCAGTTTGAAACCGGCCGAGAGTCGAGTTTCAAACAGGTGGTTTTCTACCTCGAAACGAGTTCATGGGTGGAAAACTAGAAACACAGGTGACTCGACCACCTTGTCAAGCCACCTGGAAGGATGTACACTAAGGCTGAAGGATATATACATGGGATGGAGGGGTATATACACCAAATATACACAAAGATACACACATATCCACAAATATACAGTGCAGAATGATGTCTACGGGGAAAACCAGACAAGGCAGAGCATATATACAGCTATCTACATACTTTGCAAATGGACCACTTCTGCACATAGGGCGGACAACCCTCTGGCAGAGCCGACCCACCAACGGGCGACGGAACTAGAAAATAGAAAATAGAAGAGACAGACGACAAAGCCAACGAGACAAAAAGAAACCAAACAAAGCAGAAGGAAACCAGAGAGGTGAGAACGGAAAGACCAACCTGAGAATGCAGAAGGTGGAGGAAAGGGAGGAGTTATCGTGGGAGCTCTGCAATAGCTTCAGTCATCAAATGGTCACAATTGTCACCATGAAGCACTCGCAATTGTCTGAAAGTGACTGGAAGTGTCAAGCATTGATTATCACTAATTCTCTATAAACTGCTTTGTTAATCACTTTGAAATCGCTTTGTTAATTTCTTGAAGGTTTTAATCACGGTAAATGTGAAAGTGACAGACAAGTTCTATTTATACCCATGGTAAAAAGGTAATCCTCCTCCCTCTGGAAATCTCTGGACAAGAAAACCTCTGGACTCTGGGCCCAGGGATTTCCCACAATGATATCCTTAAGAACATCGTGATGAAGAATCCCAGGGTCTGGATTCTGGTTTCCAACGAAGAACGGCCTCCGGGAACAGAGTCCCGGAGGCGAGAAACCAAACAAAAAAAACACCGCACTGGGGAAGAAAACCCCAGAGAAAGGAAACAAAAGGGGAAGAAAGAAGGCAGAGCCGCAAGCAAAAAACAAAATAGAAAAGAAAAAAGGGGGACCCAACATTTTGAACAGAAAATGTAGGGACGGGGATGCAGGGCATAACAGGACGCACCTATTTGGACAAATTAGAAATCCTCTTGACATAATTGGAATACTTTTGACAAAGTTGAGACCCAACTTTCATAGTTAATACAAGACATAAACAATACCTTGCTGACGACTCATAGAGACCTCCATGATTACTCAAGTTTCAACAAGGAGAGACATCTCAAAATCCCCTATTTGATCAAGACTCACCCGAAATGGATGCACCTCATCACGAATGTAGTGCAACTTTTGATGAATATAGCTAAGACCATGATGATAGAGAAAGTCAAGAAGAAAAAAATCATGTTCGTCCTTTTTTTGGTTCCGACAGTGACGAAGACGTATCAAAAGAAGAGTATAACAAAATCAAACAAAGTAGGAGATTTCAAAGAACCTTGGAAAAGATCATTGGAGAAGACAAAGAGAAATACTTCCTACACTTAGCTTCTCTTGGAGTCAAAATTCCTAAAGACTATGATGTTGAGAGACTGAAGGAACAAGAAGTACAAACACCTATCTCAATACTATCAAAGCAATTATACCAAATGAAAATGGAACTTGCAACACTCAAGCAAGAAAAGACTAAACCAACAAAAAAATACTCTTTGGAACATATATGTCTATTTCCTTTTGACAAGAGTATAAACATGGTTCCATTTCCCCATAACATGGCATGACCCAAATATGAAAAATACATGGGAGAAACAGATCCACATGACCATGTTAGAGAATTTTGTGCCCTAAGCATATTGTACATGCACAAACCAACTTATTTAATGATCTTATTTCTGGGAATTCTAGGCAGAAATGCTATGGAATGGTTCTCCAAACTCACACCAAGTGTGCAATATTTTGAGGAGTTGATTGAACGATTCATCCAACATTACTCCTAAAAAATAAAACACAACGTAACCATGATGGATCTTTGCAACACAAAAAAATGAATGGGTGAATCCTTCACACACTTTTTGCAATGGTGGAGGAGAATCTTTGCAAGGTACTCAAGAGAAATACCTGAATCTTAAAAGATGGAAATATTTATCAATAACTTGGTACCTAAAATGAACTATGCTCTACAAATGCAAGATTATCCTAGTTTTGATAGAATGATTGAGAATGCTATTCATGCCAAAGAATTTATGGTCAAGAAATGAGAGATCAAACTTTGAAGTGACAATAAATCTAACAGTTATAAAAACAAACCTAAATGGTGGAACAAGAACAAAAATGTTGTTAGTGATAGAGTGGTGGAAGCATCAAATACTAATGCTAAACTAGATACGTTTAATCTCACAAACAACCTACAAGCAAGAAAAGTGATGACATTAATTTTTTCATTAGTACACTTAGTGAAAAACATTGATAGAGATCACCGGCAGACTACAGAGATTACTGTCAAACTACAAATATTACCGGTGAACAACGAGCATACCTGACAGTACACAAAGGTCATGAAAAATTCTAAGTATGGAATTGACAAGCATCACTGGAAACTACTAGCATCACCGACAACATAGTTTTGAGAACAAAACCGATGGAAAAAAAAAGGCATACCCGGCGACTAGTTCAAGAAAGGAACACCGGCGACCAAGAAAACTGACCGTCAGAACCGACAGTCAGTTAGAGAACCCACAAATTATGGATCTGAGTTTTACACGTCAGATAAAGCTATGTAATTCTATTTATAGAGTTTTAATTTGTTTTAAATCATAACTTGAGGGTCAATCAAGCTTTATGTAAATGTTTTAAAGCATCCTAATGGATCTAAAACATATCTAACTAAAGATCAAGGTCAAGTTGTAAACCTTGGATCTAGAGTTAACTTGTGAAGCGTGAATTAAGATTGAGAAAAAAACTAGTATAAATAGATGTTCAAATCAATTGTGAGTTATGAATTCATTATTGTTGATAGCCATGAAGATAATCTAAGGAGAAGAAGGAAGAATTCATGCAAAGTTCAGATACAGATCATTTCAGTTGTCAAGAACACACAGAGGCTACCGACGAGCAGATAAAGGTATTATTCAATCATGGAAGGATGATTACTTATATGTATGAAGCTTAATTGGATCTGTTATTAGAAATTAAAGATTGCATACATCATCAGATCTAAGACTTATGTAGTTGCATTCTAACAAGTGCATCACATCTAAAATCCTTTTGTAGAAGGTGGACTTAACAGTTCTTTACAAATCTCTTAACAGAGTGCACACTTAACAGTGTTGCTAAAACTTCAAATGAAGTAGATCTTAATAGGTCTCCACTATAATACTCCTAATAGGGTAGGTCATCAGAAGTGACCAATTGTAAGCCTTAACCGGCCCCTTCTTATCTGCAGATTGTGAAGTCTTGTGGGTAACAATCCCCGTCGTAGTTTTTACTTCCTAACAGGAGTTTTCTACAATATCATATCTTGTGTTATGTGTTATCTATTTTCATGAATGTTTTTTTTATAGTTACATACTAAAAGAACTTATGATATGATTGCATATACATAAAGAAAGATGAACAGTTAGATAAGATAATTTACAAACTGATGATTAAGGGTTAATGGGCTAACCAAGAAAATTTATACAGGTACTGATTCACCCCTCCCCTCTCAGTACATCATTCCAATATAATTCTAACAATTGGTATCAGAGCTAAGTCTCTTTCTTGAAAAATATTAAGGACTTGAGAGAAAAGATCAGAGCAATGGACAAGTTCAGACTGGACATGACTATTGAGAATGAGCAGTTACAGATGCAAATAAACTATGAGCAGTATAAGGAGGAAAAAAAAATGAGAAAATTTCTTGATGAAAGAAAGATTATGGCAACCAGACTGAATGAAAAATACTACAAATAATTGGATATAATAGATTACTTTGAAACAATGGAATCATCAATGAGCAAAGCTTCAGATGCATCAGTTGAAGAAATTAAAATTCTACAAGAGATCAATCTACATCTGATAGATCAAATCAAGATGCTACAAATTGGTCAAGAGACTCAAATGGTGAAAATGATTGATGCCATGAATGATGCAAGAAAAGCTGAAAATCAAAGAACACTAGCCATTAACGATAGGAGGAAAATTACAGAGAAGCTACAAGAAAAAGAATCAGAGATTTAGAGACTCACTGAGCATCACCATGAGGTTACAAACTAGATAATTCTTATGAGTCAAGAAGCAAATAGATTAAATACATAACTCATTGAAAGAATATAGATAATAGGTGAGCTAAGAGAAGAGAATGAAAAATTGAAGCATGAAATCAAAGTCCAGAATCAACACAACGAATTGATCAAAAAGGCTAAGGATAGCAACAAAAGGATGGATGATTTTCTTGATGGACAAAGAAGAGTCAACAACTACACAGGATTAGGGTACAACAAGAATGGTGAATCTTCTAATCAGCCAGATCAGAGGAATGGTTTCACAACCCCAAGATCCAAGAAGTTGTCATTCAATCACTATGGAAAACCAGGTAACACCTCAAACATCTGCAGAAGAAAAATGAAAGGTATTTCTCAAGCACAATCTACTTTTATTGGTAATTGTTATAAATGTCAAAAGAAAGTACACAAGGCACATGAGTGCAAATCCAAAGTGACAAATCCAAAGAGAAAAACCTATATGG
>MU225642.1:3986949-3999465 GCA_018584345.1 Thuja plicata
AGCAAATAGAATTACTTTCACTGCAATCACAGACATGAAATAGAATCCAGCATGCAACTGCGGCTTCACATATGACTGTTCTATCTATTCAAAATGCAAATGATTCACTAAAATGGCACAACAAACATGAGACAAAGCCTCTGTAAATAGAATCACTTCTGCTTCATTAACAAGTTTTCCGACCCTCTATACTGAATTCTTTATAGAATTTATAAACTCTACAATATGTCAGGCTTCTAAGAGCCAATGACCTTCCCTCTTCTTCGAATACAAAGAGACAGAATGCAAAGAAAAAGACTTTTCAAATCTGAGAACTCGAACAGTCACTATAGAATCTGAAACTCTTCATCTCCAACCAGCATTATCGATCTGAATCCATTGGGCCACGGAGTCAAAACATCATTTACTCTTTGAATGATTTCAAAATTCCCCATGTGATCAAAATCTTAAAAGACTTTGAAACCATGGATATATCGGCCGACGGAAAATACCAAATCTGCTTCTCCATTGCGAGAATTTGAAAAGAGTTTGTCCATTGCGGAAAATGGGAAAAGAGCTTCTCCTCACAGAAAATGAGACTGAAGCTTCTCCTTGGCGGAAAATTGGAAAAGTGCTTCTCCATTGCGGAAAATGGGAAAAGAGCTTCTCCTCACAGAAAATGAGACTGAAGCTTCTCCTTGGTGGAAAATTGGAAAAGTGCTTCTCCATTGCGGAAAATGGGAAAAGAGCTTCTCCTGGCAGAAATTTGCAACTTGGCTTCTCTTCACAGAAAATGAGACTGAAGCTTCTCCTTGGCAGAAAATTGGAAAAGAGCTTCTTCGTTGCGAAAAATGTATGAGGGGGTGCAAAACCTGCAATATGGAGAAGCCACTAACTGTCTTTCCGCACGTCATTTTTAAGTGCGCGGGCTACTTAACTTAAAGCACATGCTTTATTTGATCTCTTAAAATAATAACATAATATTCCTTTTTAAAAATTTGGGCCCACCTTACTATAACTAAGTTTGCGGAAAATCACCAGAGAGGTGCGAAACCCACGCAGTGCAAAGTTCTTCTTTGCGGAAAATCACTTGAGAGGTGCAAAACCCGCACAGTGCAAAGTTCTTCTTTTCTTCCTTTGCAAAAAATTACCTTCTTAGGTAGAATTCCGCCATGGAGAAGATGATTTTTGAAATCCCGCCGAGCTCATTCTCGCTCATTTCTTAACCAAATTGCTCGCCATTTGTTGCATTAGGATCGTTGAGACCTGTAGAATTGATCTATACCAGTCTTCAATCTCTGCCTGAGAAAGAACATCGATTGGAGCACAAATATTTTCTGGGTTAGGATCTACAACCTACCCAAAATAATGAGACCTCAGAAAAACCCGCCTGGCTAAGAGAAGGAAAGGCAATGACAGGGAAACCCAACAAAGATAGCCTACCTAAGAAAGACTTAGACCTAGACTCAGACTGACCAGACTGACTTGACATGACCATATGACTCCAATAATGCCAAAAAAAAGGGTGACTGAAAGTCAGACAACAATTATTTCACTAAAAGGGTCGAGGCAGTGTCACTAATCAGAGCCACTGGCAAACAGGTTACTATGTTCATCTTGAACTACATCATTTGTAGGTATGGGATACTCTCTTCTATTGTAATAGACAATGGGGGTCAATTCAAAAACTAAGATATTGAGGACCTTTGTATACAATTTTACATCACTCAACATTGTTCTTCAATCTATTATCCTCAATGTAATGGACAAGTTGAGGCTTCAAACATGAACATTCTAAAAATCTTACATAGAACTATGAGTAAGTCTGGTAGAGACTGGAATTTGCAATTAAATCAAGCACTATGGGCCTATAGAACAAGTATCTAAACACCAACAAGAGCCATGCCATTTTCTCTAGTCTATGGTGCAGAAGTAGTGCTACCCATTGAATTAGAAATTCCAGCTTTGCGAGTATCTCTCCAAGGTCTTTTTACAGATGAACAATACCACATTGATAGGGTTCATGCACTAGAACTACTAGATGAGCGTAGACAACAAGTTTTTGATCATCTCAAAGTGTACCAAAAATAATGTTAAAAGGGTACAAAAAGAAAGTAAAACCATGACAATTTCAAGTGGGGGATCTCGTCCTAAGAGAGAATCCTAAAAATCAGCCAAATAGAGAACAAAAAGGAAATTTTGAACCCAACTGGTTGGGGCCTTTTATTATAATAAGAAACTTTTGGGACACAAGCTTATCAATTAGCTACACCTGAAGGAGATTTCCTTCATGATCCCATCAATACCCTACACTTGAACTGGTTCTACGCTTGACATCCAGCTGAAATGGCTTGTGCAATGAAAATAGTTCTCAGAAAATACCAAAAAAATTTTAAAAAATGATCCTGAAGAAAGCCAAAACCAGTGGAAAATATCCTAAAAAATGTATTCTTGGTGAAAACCTTGAAAATAGGCACCTTAATACTAACAAAAAAAGAGAAAAAAAAAAGAACAAAAAAATAGAAAAATAGAAAAAATGCCTTGGTGAAAACATGGCAAACAGGCGTCTTGCTAGAAAAAATAAAAATCTTTGCCAAGTGGTGAAAACCTGGAAAATAGGCATCACTTGTACTCTATGCTTCATCTATCAATGCACTATTGACACTAATCCTTCATGATCCCACTTGTGATATTGGTTGACTCTGAATTCCTCACAAATTTCTTATCCTTTCCTGGGATTTGTCTGCATTTGCGTCTTAGGGATAGTCATTTTGCACTGGGGGAATCTTTGCTAGCTTGTTTGATCTACATTTTCTAGGTTGTCCTAGGTCCTTTTCTAAGATGGTTTTCCACTACAAACAATATTTATTAATACTTTCATCAAAATGTCACTATCACAAACAAGGGTGTTTCTTAAACACCACCTACCTATAACAAACATCATACTAGTGTTTCTCAACACTTTAATCGAACAGTGTTCCTAAACAATAAATTGGATTGCAATTGGTGATAAACTTTATCTCACTTATGCAGACATAAAAATATATTGCTTGATTCCAAGTTGTGATTGATGATTTCTCTACTGTGATTAAAAAATGAATCAACGGTGTTCTTCAACACTACTTGAACACATATAGACTGATCTTGGTTTGATTATGACTCTTTTATGTTTTGATGATATTTCAAACTGGGGGCGTGTAAGAAGTTATAAATTTTCTTTGACTAATTATCAATTGTTGATTGTTATGTCTTCCAATTACTCCATAACGTCTACTCAAAGATAAAGAGTCGCAAGGAGAGGGGGCATAATGTTTTCTTGGTTTTCTACATATGGTGATTGATTCAATGATCCTATAAATTTCACCTAACTTATATTTTTATGGTAAGAACTCCCAACATGAGTGGATAGCCGCATATATCTCAATCTTTATTCTGTGTAAACTGCGGTGAGGTTGAACCAATTTCCTTGTCTATTTGTAATCAAATTCTAAGTAAGGTGTACAACACATTATGTACCCAAGGATATGAATATTGAAGGTCATTGCGGGTTACATATATTACATTATACATGAATAGAAAATGATTCTTAAAGAAAAATGAGATAACTGACAAGTCATCATGGCCTCTATGCCTTGATGCTTAGGTTTATTTTTGACATTGTATCCAATTAACATAGTATTCATACTTTCATAATACTTTCTGATTATTAATGATAGTTGTACTATCTGATGATGTTTGTTACACAAATTCCCTATGATGATAAAATTCTACAATGTATACAAATCAATGGCAATCCTAGAAGTTTGCATTTATATGCATTTAAGATTGCATGATTCATTTGAAAACCAGCATAAGGGTTTGAGCTAAAAATGATTTCTTGGTTCATTCAAAATCCAAGTTTGACTACTTAATCTATATTACTAATATATTCATGTCATTGTATATCCATGACATTCATTTTGCATTCATAAATGGGAAAGAGAAAATACAAAAACAAAGCATTCAAGCATTGCATTTCTTTTTACAACCTAAGTGCATCCATACATATATTTGTACAAAGAAAAATCTCAAAAACCATACATCTGCATATTCATCTAGAATCATTCAAACATATCTATATATCAGTAATAAATCAAAGAGCATAAATGATGTCATCACATAAATATATTATAAATCATCATAGACCAAGTACATAATCACAATGTGAATCAATCTAAACATCTATCAACACAAATCAAAATTCTTCCCAAGCTATCAAAATTCAATTTTGTTCTTCTCAGATCTATTAGGAACAAAGTTGAATGTAAGGATGATGTTTTTTACAGTACAGTAACAATTTTGCGACAGTCTCCAAAAATATAGAATTTCTATATATGTTTAGAAAATGATTCTCAGGCTTTACAAAATCATTTTTCTGGGTTCTATATCAATAAATTGTACACTACTCATCAAAATATTTGGCCTACATCATTTTATCAGACTAAAAATTTACATTTTCAAGTATCTGACTTGGTAAAATTGTGTTTTCTCTTAACACGCTTGCGCTTCATCACATATTCTAATTGATTCTTTCTTGAGCAATTGATTTGTTCCATTGATCTATCATTCTACAAAGGGATTTTATTCTATTTCCTTCGATTCTGTTCCTGAGGGGGCATGATCACACTTAAAATCAATCAAATTCTTTCTCAAAAAGAAAAAAACTAACTTCATCATCAAAAGAATAGGGGCATGACAATTTCCTTCAATCAAGTTGGGAACATTGGATAGAAGGCTTCAGCGCTAAACAAGCCAGATATCTATTCCTACAATCTCTCTGATCTTTATCAAGCTCTTAGCAGCTTCATATTGACCTTCATTCGATAAAGTTAGGAGTCACTATTATCAATTATTGTTCGATCAAGTTCATAATTGATACCCCATAGCTCGTAGTAGCTTCGTACTGACCTTCGTTTGATCAAGTTCGGAGTCAGTATTATCAATTCTTGTTCGATCAAGTTCAGAATTGGTATCTTTAGATATTTTTTTTATTGACCTTTGTTTGATCAAGTTCAAAGTTGATACTATCAGTCTTAGTTAAATCAAGTGTGAGACTGATCTCATCAGCCATTTTGTTCAATCAAGGGAAGAATTCTCAAACTTTCTGAAGTCAACATCAGACATTATTTGAATCAATGTGTTGTTCGCACATCAATTCAAAGAGGGGAAAATGTAACCACCCTAATTTGGTCTACCATTATTAGAGACCCTATTTTCCCTAAGTGTGATCATACCGCTAATTATGTCAAGACAATTACTCAAATATTGACATAATTCATTAAAATCAATTTAATCTCCTAAACTCAAAGTGATTTCATCACTAACTTATATTAATTACATTGGCCTATTTAAATAAAATCAAAATAATTAAATACTTGGCTAAGGTAATTAATTAAAAGGAATTAAATAAATCTTGTAATTAAAACTCCTAACTTGCACATGGAAATTCAATCCATTAGCCAATGAGATTTCACTCACTTGGATCACTCACATGGATCACCAAAGATTCAATCTCCACCTCTCTTCACAAATCAAACTTAACCACTCATTCCTCAAATTCTTCTATAAAAGGAATGAATATTGAGCTCAATTGGACCCTAATCTTAGAAATTTGAAAGCACTCTTATGTTGGCCCCAATTCTTATAATTTCAATTACAATCATATGCTGCTCTAATTTCTAGAAATCTAAATGCATTCTTAGTTCATAATTTCATAATCTTCTTTTGTGCACTAAAATGAACTTTGCATTGCAATTTAGTTTGATTTCTAATTGAATCTTCCATTCTAAGCTTGTATATGTCACTGATTTATGCATAATCTGAGGGAAATTATAAAAAAATTCATACTCTTCTTAGATAGGAAGTAATATGTCAGTTTTGATGGTTTATATATGCTTTTCCTTCAATCTTTCATGTTTTAATCACTAATATAATGACATATTGAATTTGTGTGTTGCAACTTACAGGTCCAATAAAAACACAAACACCTTGATCCCATGGAAAATAAAGGCGTCATTTACTCTACAAAAATGGGGAAAATTTCATCCCAATGGATCTAGGGAAAGTGATCCCATGGGGTGGCCTATGTGCTCTCAGTCCCGAGGATTTTGGCTGCGCTCAATCCCCAGATTCCCGCGTGTTGTTGAGCTAGGTACCATAGGAAAAATGAGGTCCTATGGAACTTATATTCCTCCCAAACCTTTCTCATCTAGGAATCCACATGGTTGCAAATGATAGCAACCCAATCAAAGCATGGCTTGTTAGTGGTCATACAATATAGAAAATAATACATCCATGGGGAAAAATCTTGGGCATGTGGTTCCCCGAAGATCCTATACAAGAATATGATTCCTTCTTGGATGGGCTCCTAGAAGTTGGAGCAAGGGATATATATCCTCATCTTCTTATAATCTCAGCTCGGGCTCTTTAGACATTCTGCATTAATGTGGTGCAAGGCCACATCTTCAGCCTCTATAAATTGGTCCACCACAGTTTCCCAGGTGAGGAAGACAACATCCTGGAAGAAAGGAATTTTCCATACTATGGCGGTGGCATCATGGTCCAGGGAGGCGATAGGCATCTCATAACCTTGGGTGTCGGGCGAGGATGTGGTAGCAGCTTGAGTGGATGGATTGTAATTTTGGCCATGAGTAATATCATCTCTGGCACTTATACTGAGTGAGGAAAACAAGCGACTTGAATGACTTTGGATGCCGCTAAGTTGACTGATATCATTTCATTGTCTTGTAATTATTGGTGGATTTACTGGATGAGGCCTTTCAATTTGGCCCAAGTGCTGAAATCTGTATCTATGATCTTTCTTAGGGTTGATTCAATTTGGGATCCTAGAATTATCCCACCTTTCTTATATTTGAGAACTAATGGGAGCCTCTCTAATTCCTTTTCTGCCTTGGACTTCTTGGTAGTAACTGTCAAGGTACTCAGGAGTTCAGGACTTCTTGGAGGTGATCTAGTTGTAGTCATCTCTTTCTCACTTTAACCTAGACCTGGAAGACCAAACAACCATCAATACATATATTAAACATTTTAAGCATGAATTCTAGGTTCTGGAACATTGAGAATTTTTTTCACCTGCCATCTTGAGAGAGAATGATTTAGTTACCATTGAGAATATTGGTAATATTTCCTCCATTGCAAGAAAACCATAAACATACAAAAACCTATTCGAGACCGCAAAGGATAAAAATGATGACTTCAAAAACTGGCGTGGTGGGTGTGTTGGGGATCGCCAAGACACCCAAAGACCAAGGTTGCAAAAGATGTAGATGTCATTTGTAGGAAGAGGTGACATCCATACTAAATGGAAACATTGTCATACCTTAACACACATACATCCACTAAGGTAGAGTTATGGAAATCGAATGACATCTAGTATAAATGAGTGGCATTGAAGGACAGTTGAGATGGATCTTGAATGCCCATTCATGGAAATTAAACCTACCATTAAAATAGACATGACGGGGGAAAGATAAACTTATGAATCAACCATTGAGCCCGCAAGCTGAGATCTGCAATTGACCTTGTTGTTGCAACTCGACAAGGGGTCTATGTTTTCTAAGATGACATGGGACCAATGCATTATTAGGTAAACATGGTCATGATACCTTGAAAAATAATTCAGAGACAATACCATTAAGAAATTTCTTGCATGGAACCTGCACTGCAGGCAACTTGCGAACTCACATGGCTTCTGCAATGCACTAGGGGAAAAATTGGGTAATTACACTATACATAATTCATAGAACTATTGAAAACAACATTTATATATTACACAAAATTTACAAAACCTCCAAAATTTAAAAACTCGCAATGCTTACAAAACTACCAATAGAGCCTAAAATTACAATATGTACCCAATTTACAATGAAGTGCAGAGCTCCAAAATATACGTATTAAAACTACATAAGGCCTTCCTACAAGAAAAACTATCCACGAAGGGTTGCATTGAGGGAGGAAATTCCAACAACTAGGCCTGGGAAAAATGTGATACACCCAACAAAGGGATAGGCCCAGACAACACAAAAAGAGAAAAGGAAATGTCCAACAACACCAAGAAGATAAGGCAAAAGCAGGCACCAACCAAAAATAAAATGAAACAAAACTAGAGAGCCGAAGAAATAATACTTGAAAACACAGAATGCTGGGAAGGAAGGCTCGAACACCATTTACTCTATCACTGTTCACTACAAAATTCTTGAAGGCACCTCTTGTGCTATTTTGTAGTCTAAGAATTCTTAGCTTGGGAAGTTCTCTGCTCTATTTCTCAGTTAATTCTCTTAGAGGAAACTTGTTTGCAATGAATGTAAAAATGGAAAAGTAAATTATATTTATAATGCCTAAAAAGAGTGCATTAATTACTGATTAGTATTCCGTGTAAAAGGAAAACTATCGAAGTCTAGACTTTAGAATGTCTAGAGATCACCCCTTCCAAAGAGGACATTAATAATGACACTAGAATCCCAATGTCTGAAAATCACTAGCCACTAGGGAGATGACACTCTAGGATCCAGATCTCGAAGAAGAATAGAAAGAAAACCAAAGGACAAGGAAAACACAACAACCTAAAAAAGGGGGGGAACTCAACATTTTGTCTACAAAATGTAGGGATGGGTATGTAGGACATAACAAAGATATGTTCGGCTTCAGAGGAATTCAATGTTGGAATTTCTATTTCTAAAATCTTTCAAATCATCATAGCTCCATGCAAAAACATCCCCATACTTTGCCACCAAATTATTCCTTTCTTCTGGACTGCAACATTTTATGATAGATATCCACTTAGGATGAGCTTTGATGTCAATATTGACCTTTTCACACTCTTTAGAGCTACATGGTGTTTGATCATATTTACTTCTCATAGCTTCACTTCTGTGGTCAAACAACTTCTCTAAAGCAACCATGCCTTTGGGAATTTTATTCCCTTTTAACTAGATTACACCATCATCCAAATCTATACCAGGATTTGGACAAAATTCCTTGTAGACATTGGTGTATCATGTGTTATTATAAAATGTTGATTTGAAGCCTAACTGTGTAATCAAGGTCACATGAGGGGTTGTTTTTGTTCTTGGGTATTTTATGGTTGGATTCTATTAATGTTGATTTAATGATGAGTGTACTATGTTGGAATGGATTCAAAGAGGACATATGCATGAGTTATGTTGTATCTAGATTATATTTTTTTTTTAACCTAGAGAGGTTCCTTTGAGATTCTCGACATGATGTGTATATGATTCTTGCTTTGTTTTCCTTTTTATTAATGATGTTGATAATTTCAAGCTTTATGCTCCAAACTCTTCTTTTTTGGTTCCTTGGATTTGATATATCTTTGAGGTTTCTTGATTGTTTATGCTTGTGTTTCCTATTAGGAGAATAGGGGAGATTTTAGTAGGAGCATTGTTAGGAGAGTGGCTCATAAAGGGGGTCGGGGCCCTAAGTGGTCAGACCAAGGTATAACCCATTGTGGAGTTGTAATCAAGTGATAGCATAATAAAATAAATTGGGTTGGATTTACACATTAATAAGATAATTATGTGTCCCCCCTCCCCTTGACCTTGTGTGCTTGTATAGAATAAAGATGGATTGGAGAATGTCAAGTTTCTTGTGTGGTTTTCTATGTAGCATTGAGCTAGAAAATTAGATTCCTTGTCTTCTTAAAAGGTTGTCAGTTCCACATGATTTCTCACCTAGGGGTCAGGGTCCAGAGTTAGACTACTAGGGTAACCAAAGATAGTGAGGAACTATGTGATGACACTCCCTTTCATGTGTCTTAGGATTCCCTTCATTTTCACTTGTGGTTTTCCTCTAGTATCTTGTGGTATTCTTGTTGTTGGTCTTATATCTATTCCTTGTATCCCTCGTGTATCCCTTATGTCATGTTTTGGATTCTCTTTGAGATGTTCTTTTTAATGTGTTGTAGTGTTAATTTGTGTTTGGTATGTGTTGTGTGGGGCCTTGTGTCTATCTCCTAGCTCTGAGGGAGTGTTCCTCATGGTTCCACATGGTTGGGTTGCAAATATTTTTCTCATCGAGTTTTTTTAGAGTTTTTTCAAAAGCTTCTTGGATGGTTATACTTATTCTCTAAAATTTCATGTTCCATGTAACCAGATGATTATTATTGCTCATTGTATCTTGATATGTATCTTCATTCTAACATAGTGATGTAATATTTTATTCTCCTTGAGAAGATGACTATAATTTGAGAATTTAAATATGTATCAATGTTTATATGTAATGTAGTGACAGAAGTGGATAAATGATAATTTTGAATTTGGATATATTTATCATATGACTATTTGTTATCTTTGATTGTAAGACTTAATTGAGTTAATTCATATTGTAAACTTGTTCCTTGGCTCAAGGTTGTCTAAATTACTTAGTCATGTATTTTATAAGTTGCTAGTAGTGATGTCGGGGAACCTAAGATGGTCTTGTTATCAGGTTTATGTTTAGCACTCTTTTTGTGTTTAATGAAATGTATCTTGGTTAAGTTGATGTATTATGCAGTTGTATTTGTTATGTTAGTTGTAATCTATGTTTAAAAAAAATATTTGTCATTCTTTTAGTTGTTGGGTTGTCTTCTCAGATTCCCTGGTAAGGGCGTTACAATAAGAAGTTACCTAATTTTATTTATCTATGTATTAAATACTAATTACATTTCATGGAATAATATAATTTTTTTAACTATAAATTATGCATAATAATTGTTACCTTAATTTAATATTTTCTCTACTCACATACATCTCATTTTATTATATAGAAAAATTATATTATAATAGACATATATGGTGAACCATAACTTATTGATGTTTGAAGATGTTAAGTTGATGATTACCGAGCTGCAAAAAGTTAATGCAAGACATTAAATCAGTTAATGTATTGTATTTTCATTGATGTCAACTTGATATAATCTGATTGGTTGTATACATAATGTCAAAGACTTCAAAGAACTAGAGATATAAAGTTTATGCTATCAGTAATCCATAAAATTTTAGTATTCACTAAGTGACAACAAACACCAACGGATAGTGCACACCGATAGATAGAGAAACCCAAGAGAAGAGTCATAGTGATACCCGAGCAAGAAACCCGAGAAGCATTACCGACAGTCAGAACCACAGTGTTACCCCATGGATAGAAAACCTCGACGGATGGACAAAGATGCCTGAAGACAACTAAAGTCAAAGACCGAGCCAACAAGGAGTTAAACACCGAAAAGAACTAAAGTTCAGAAATGACAAAAGACTTAGCTGGCAAGAGCTAAAGATGGAGTTAACTGGTTGATAACATTGTTTTCATTGACAAGTTTAAATTCGGAGATAAGATAGAGTTTTAAAGCTATTTTATTCCATTTTTCAAGAATATATCTACAAGATAAAATTGAAGTAAATCTTTAAAGCAAGAATGGCGATATTTCCAGATCACGTCAAGAACAAGAAAGAAAAAGACCTAGAAAATGTGAAATTATGTCTATAAAGAGACAAGATAATTCAATATGAATAAGGGGAGTGAATAGAGAAGATGACATTGAAGAGAAACTGATGAAGAAAGACTTCAATCAGACCTAATCAATCAAGCTGAAGAACAGAGCTAATATTTTTGCAGACACCAAGCAACAGAGAAGCACAACATCACTGAGCAGAAAGAAGTGGAGCAAAGGTATTGAAAAGAAACATTGATCGGAAAGGTATTATGAGCTTACAATAGATCTAAAAATCTGCAAGTATAAGTTGTATGCATGAACAGATCATATATTGTTTCAGTTTAACCATTGAATCAAATAAGTCTCTTAACCGAGTAGGATCTAAACAAATACTTTATATATTGAGATACATCCCGAGGAGTATCAAAAGGTTTATCATGAAGATATCATAGGAGTGCCAGATATCAAGTGATAAACTGTTAGTGTTAAATCCTCTAACAAGGTCACACTTAACAGTGTATTTGTAACCTTTAATAGGGTTGGCTCTTCACTGAGAGCACTTCAGAAGAGTGAAAATTTTGGGTTACTAGTCCCAAGTGGTTTTTCCCTTAACAGGGTTTCCACGTTAAAAATCCATGTGTCAAATGTGTTTATGAGTTATTGCTCTCATGTTTTTCTTTACACATTACTAAAATAGGATTGATCGGTAAACACTAAGTTATTTACTGTATTTTGGTAAATGCTAGACTACTATTTGGTAAATATTAATAATAAGGTTTAACTATGAACTCTGGGCAGTGGTTATTTTTTGATATTAGTTTAAGGCATACATCTTGTAGGACTGAAGATAACTAGAGGATTATAATTGTGGTACTAAGTTTTTGATTTGATTTATTGGAATTGTAACATAAAAAATTATTGTTAGATGAATGATGATATGTTGTTATGTTACCAAAATGTAAAGGAGAGAATTGTGGTTTAGGAGGGTTTGAATTGTTAATTGTTATTTGTGTTGATTGTGATTAAGGGAAGATAAGATGCTCCTTTCTTTCACC
>MU225642.1:4028273-4063212 GCA_018584345.1 Thuja plicata
GGGACTTAGTATTACCATCTGAGAAACCTTTTTCATGATTAGATCAACCTATGAGTTCATCAAATAACACAAACCAACCAGTATTCATGAGTGAATGTTATCTTATATTCACTCACAAACATTGACTAGTGTATATGATTTGATGACCTAATAAATTGAGTGTTATTTTGTGTGCAAGTGGACAAGTATCTATAACTAAATACGGGAAACAATAGAAAATAATGCAATGAATGTCACAAGCCCATGCTCGAACTTCACATGAGGCATTATATGCAAAAAGGGATGTTGATATCTCAGAAAGTTTTTGATCATGTACATAAGAAGGATGAGATGCAGACACTTGAAGAAGTCAAAGATGCTATAGAAAGGACATGAATGAAGAAATCTAATGAATTACAAAATTGAAAGACTCTGAAAATTCACCATTTTTATGCAATTGATGAAAAATTTAAAAGTGTTGTTATAGTAAGTATTTCTTCACATATATCTGGCTGCTATACATTTGTAAAAGTTCACTAAATCAGCATGAGTGTGCACATACATAGAACAGACATAATGGAAAGGTATTACAAGATACCCATAAGCTACATTTTTTCAAAAAAAATGCTTGATCATGCTGGAATATTACAATACATAATCTATTTTAGACAAACTGATTAAGACAATTTCTTTTTGCAAAGTTTACATCTCATATAGATGTTTTGGAAAAGATAAACATTCTTGATAATAGAACAGAGCATGTAACATTGATAAAATTGAATATGCAGAATGGGCTTAAGTAAAATCCATGGAGGTCACAAGCCCATGCTCGAACCCCATGGGTTTGTTCTTCCCTAAATACTTTAAAGAAACAGTGTATTTCTACATTAAAGAACAACAACATATTCAACATGTTTGTGTTTTAAATGCTAAACAAAGATGCTCGATACTATCAGCAAAACTGTGATCTAATGTGTTTCTTAACATATATATTATAGTTTATATCTTATCTATGTTCCTTTTTTGAACAATGGAGTTGAGCATCAAACAGAGGTGCTCGGTACTGTCATCAAGATTGTAAATTCATAGTGTTTTTCAACATAATGTTGCAATTTAAAATCTTATGTGTGTTTCTTTTTCAAACAATGAGATGTCATTTAACAAGGAAACATATTTTCTATTTTCTAATTACTGGTATTTGAAGACAACAGTAATAATGTTTTTATTAAAACATTCAGACAGAGTAAATCCCGTGGTTCAATTCAAAATGGAGACAAGCATCAAATCGACAATTCCAAGTGCAGAGTTGTGTGTGGTGGTTTTAAATTAATGCAAGTAACTACAGTCGAGCATCAAATAGATACCAAAATACATCAAAAAGACATTAGACAATGACCTTTGACATTGAGTAGAGTTGAGGTTCATGGGCTCGTAAACAAGAAAATGATAGTTCAACAATGGACAAGGATTTAAAGCTATACAGTCAAACATCAAACAGAGTACCAATATACAACAAATGAAGATCGTATTATTACAGAAAGAGCAGAGAATGAACAAACAACAAAAGGAGTAAACTTATCTATTTATGCCAAGAGATGTGTCTTCATGTTCTCATATTATGTCTGTAGCAACTCGCATGAAAAAATTTGAAGCTTATGACTGAAAGATGTCGTGAAGCTAAGGAAAAAAACAAATGTATCAACTCCATCTTTCAGTCATAAAGCTCCATTTTTTCAAAAATGCTGAAGGGAGTCATGGTTCCAAAAAAATCACATGATGGTCACAATAAGTTGGTTTTTTCCCCGTGGGTTTGATGGAAAGATAGCAGTGGTGGTGCTTTATGGTCGAGCTACAAACTGGGGATAAGTCTGAAGCTGTGGCTGAGGACTTTTTCCAATATCTCAACCACAGCTCGGGGTAAAATGCAGTGGTGTAGTTCCATGTTACACAGCCAACTAGGGATGAGTCTTGAAGCTGTGGCTGGGACATCCCTAGTTCATAATCAATAGTTTGTGGGCTCGACACCTCAGCCACAGCTCCAAACCATTCCAAGGTGGCAGTGGTGATAGCTTCCAAAATGCAGTGGTGGTGGTTATAAGAAGAGAGCCTGAGTCTTCATTATACACTACAAGTTCAAAACCCGCGATGGAGGTGAAAAGACTAAGTTGAAAATCATTATTTAGTGCCATGTATTATGGCATAATATCAGCAAAGCATCTCAACATCAAACAAGTGCAAAGTGAACTTACAGTTGGGGCCGTGTTCAAGCAAACAACTGATCAAAAGCCGCGGCCTTTGAAGAAAAACTCAGAGAAAAAGATGCCATGTGTTATGGCAAGAAAAACTACATCTTTTCCTTCCTACTAAGAACTTGAAATAGAAGTTCTTTCCCACAGAACATGGCGGATTTTATTGTAAGATCATGGTTTTGAAACCAACATGGCGGCATTACAACAGAAAACCCTAAGATGCAAAGTGAATCGATGAACAAATGCAATGTGTTTTAATCAAAACTAAAGTCCACAGATAGATGAAATAAAAGCTATGTCAGTGCCAGTGCATCGAAATCCCTTCTACAAAGCCACATTGGTACTTTTAAGTGCCACGACATCTACAAACTATCTTTTCTTTAAAGATGGTCATATCGACATACAATTCAAAAAAAACTGTAGTTACCTCCAATACTCAGGTGTGGTTTCAACAGAGTCTATGTGTAGTGATGATGTCGAGTACTGGTTAGGGTTATGTCCCTCTCGATTTGCTAAGTAGGTTTTTAGGGTTTGGATATCATGTATTCAAATTAGGTTGATGGATTTAGCAAATAAGATGTATCATGTTAATAGACCTTAGGGGTGCTATTATTTAGACCAAATTTGGGGGAGTTAATTATGGGTTTAATGTCTTACTTATGGTAAGATGGTTTTGGAGGGAAGAAGATTTTGAATTAAGACATGTTGGCTATTTAGAGAAGGAATCTGCATATCGCCAGGGGGTCAAATTTGGTGGAGATTGAGCTTAGTGAATTTATACTATTCCTATAGTTGTGTGTCTTTCATTTTTGTATCCTTCAAGTTGCAGATATTGGAGGAAAGGTTAAAAGTGAACTCATTGTTCCTTGATGCCTTGAATTCCTATTTGCAATCACATTCTATCAAATTTTGGTGAAGAATAAAGCAGATATTTTTGGCTCATACATGTGGAGTTCTGATTCTATAATCCTATTTCATCTTTCTTTTCAAGTGTTGTTTTCATTGTTATCCAAGAGAAGTGAGTGTTTCTAAACTCCTTTTTAAGGTGATCAGTTATTTAAAACCTTGTATGGAAAATGTATGTTTGTGAACTATCTGAGCTATTTGTGGTTTAACCCTAGTAGTAAGGTCTGTTAACCTATATGTTGATTAGAGATTTGAAGGGTCAAACTTTTCATATGTGAGTTGGAGTTACTATTTTTGCCTTCTCATTAGAAATCTGAATTCATTCTTGGTGTATCACCCCATTTCCCATTCAGTTTTAAAACTTTCTCCCTTTTCCATATACAAAATTACAAATCAAGAGAGTGATATCCCATATTTTATAGGAACCGGACTAGAATCTGGAGATTCCTCTTCATTCATAGTCTACCCACAGCTAGGAGAGGTTTCCATTGTTAGGATGGAATTTTCATGTAGCCCTAATGCCTGAGTTAGGGTGACAATTCTAAGCCTGAACAGTACTCAAACCATCAAAAAGGAAGTTCCTAACACAACAACATATCAAATTGTTTCATAACACGATGTTCCTAAAATATCATGAACACATAGTTGGCATCACTACTCAAATAGAAATATACATCAAACACTTACGTGGAGATGAGATAGATTGGACTACTAAGTTCAATCAGAATCATTAATAGAGAATAAAAGTCTCAAACTTCCAACAAGCATAATCAGGTTTTGTGAGGGTTGGAGGGGCACTACATCGATATTCAGAAACAAGCTGAATGAGAATGGAGAAGTCACAAGGAACAAAGAAAGGTTAGTATGCAAGGGGTATGCACAAGAAGAAGGTATTGATTATGGAGAAACCTTTTCACCCATTTCTAGACTAGAAGGAGTAAGAATTTTACTTGCTTATCTTACTTTCAAAGGATTCAAGATATACCAAATGGATGTAAAATCTGCATTCCTAAATGGAATACTATACGAAGAGGTATACATTGAACAACCAGAAGGGTTTGTTGATCCTGACAAGAGAAACATGGTATGTAGACTACATAAAGCCTTATATGGATTGAAACAAGCACCTAGAGCCTGGTATGAAAGACTTAACTCCTATCTCATAAGAATTGGATTTGTAAGAACAAGTGAAAAGAGCAATTTGTATTTAAAAGAAGAATCTGGCGATAATATTCTAATTTCTAAAATATTTGTTGATGATATCATATTTGGGGGTAATGATATGTTATGTAAATATTTTTCTAATGAAATGAGCAAAGAGTTTGAAATGTCAATGTTTGGAGAGATCAAATTCTTTCTTGGTCTATAGATTCTTCAACAAGATGCAGGCATATATATCACACAATCCAAATACATCATGGAAGTGTTGAAGATATTCAAGATGGAAGATTCCAAGCCAGTTGGAACACCTATGATCAATGATTGGAAAACTAATGTATGTTGTTCATACTAGACCAGATATAGCACATGCAGTTGGAATAGTTGCAATATTCTCTGCTAATCCCAAAGAGTCACATATGACTGTTGTCAAGAGAATTCTAAGATATCTAAAGAATACCAAGGACTATGGTCTTTGGTATAACAAAAAGGTAAAAATTGAGCTTCAAGTCTATGCAGGTGCTAATTAGGTTGGAAACTTAGATGACAGGAAGAGCACAACTAGAGGAGCATTCTTCATGGGTGACACACTTGTCACATGGATCAACAAGAAGCAAGGATGCATCTCACAATCTATTGCAAAAGTAGAATATGTGGTTGCTGTTGCAAATTGCTCAAATATTGCATGGATCAAACAATTACTGGAAGGTATGAATATGAAAATTCTTGAACCAGTGATTATCTATTGTGATAATACCAGTGCAATAAACATATCAAAGAATCTAGTCATGCATGCTAAGACTAAGCATATTTCTATCAAGTATCGCTACCTAAGAGAACAAGTGCAAGCAAAAGAAGTGATACTGGAATATGTTCAATCCAAGGAACAATTAGCTAGCATATTTACAAAGCCATTTTCCTAAAGATATATTTGAGTACCTAAGAAAAAGACTAAGGGTTTGACCCTTGTCTATAGGTCACTAAGATGACTAGGAGGCTACATCAACCAACATACAATCAAAAGATCATTCATGTTGATGCAAGAGATGAACTGTAAAAATACATCAATTTACTTATATGCATCGAACACCAGAGATAATCTTGGCTAATACAAAGCTATATTGCTAATGGAAAGGAAATTCAAGGATTATATTAAATAAAGAGATATGACTTTGGCATTCTTGTCAAAGGGAGAGAGAATATCCAAAGGTAGAGATGGACTTAAAGGGATATCAAGATGGGAGAGAATATCCAGATGGGAGAAATGTAACTTTTTATGGGGAGATAACTTAAGGGAGAGATTATATCCAGATGAAATATCCATCAAAGTAAATAACATCATGAGGGAGAGAATAAATTCTAAAGGAGAGAAGTATTCTATGAAACATATTGTTGTCAAAGGAAAAAGAGATGATCAAGGAGAGGAACAGTCAAAGGGAGAGAACACATTAGAGAAATAGAAGTTACAACGAAGGGAGAGATAGAGTTAGAAGCTGATACATCTATCCAATGAAGGGTTGATACATCTCTCCAATGAAGGGAATGAAGATTGAAGAAAGTAATCTGCAAGAAACAAATCTAATCTATATGAGCTTACCGAGAGCCATACATTTGTATTGGTTATAGAACAATAAATTTGGCAGTTTGATGAACTAAAAATGATATATTTCATAATGTATTAGTAGTATGTAGTGTGTTTCCATCAATGCCAAAGGTAGAGATTGATGAACCACAACTGATTGAATGTTTGATGATGTTAAGTTGATGATTACCAAACTACAAAAAGTTAATGCAAGACATTAAATTAGTTAATGTAATATATTTTCATTGATGTCAACTTGATATAATCTGATTGATTGTATACATAATGCCAAAGAATTCAAAGAATTGGAGAGATAAAAGTTATACTATTAGTAATGCATAAAATTTTAGTATTCACTAAGTGACAACAAACACCAACAGACGGTGCACACCAACGGATAGAGAAACCTGAGAGAAGAGTCACAGAGATACCTGAGCAAGAAACCTAAGAAGAATTACTGATGGTCAGAACCATAGTGCTACCCAATGGATAGACAACCCTGACGGATAGACAACCCTGACAGATAGACAACCCTGATGTACAGACAACCCCGACGAACAGACAGAGATGCCTGAGGACAACTGAAGTCAAAGACTGAGACAACAAAGAGTTAAATACCGAAAAGAACTGAAGTTCAAAAATGACAAAATACTTAGTTGGAAAGAGCTAAAGATGGATTTAACTAGTTGATAACATTGTTTTCATCAACAAGTTTAAAGTTGGAGATAAGCTAGAGTTTTAAAGTTGTTTTATTCTAGTTGTCAAGAAGATATCTACGAGATAAAATTAAAGTAAAGATTTAAAGAAAGAATGGAGAGATTTATGGATCACATCAAGAACAAGAAAGGAAAATACCTAGAAATGGTGAAATTATGTCTATAAAGAGACAAGCTAATTCATTATGAATTAGGGGAGTGAATAGAGAAGAGGATGTTGAAGAGAAATTGATGAAGAAAGACTTCAATCATACCTGATCAATCAAGTTGAAGAATATAAATAATATTTCTGTGAACATCGAGCAATAGAGAAGCACAGCATCACCAAGAAGAAAGAAGTGGAGAAAAGGTATTGAAAAGAAACATTGATCATAAAGGTATTATGAGCTTACAATAGATCTGAAAATCTACAAGTATAAGTTGTATGTATGAACAGATCATATACTATTTTAGTTTAACCATTGAATTAGAGAAGTCTCTTAACCAACTAGGATCTAAACAAATCCTTTATATATTGAGATACATCCCAAGGAGTATCAAAAGGTTTATCATGAAGATAGCATAGGAGTGCCAGATATCAAGTGATAAACTGCTAGTGTTAAATCCTCTAACAAGGTCACACTTAACAGTGCTATGGAGTTCTTTAACTCCATCAAATCAGAGTTGGATGTTGGTTCTCCAATCATGAATATTGAGGATGAAAAAGAGGATAAGGAGGATGCGGGTCTGGGTAGGAGCACACATTCTACCAAAAAGAAGAAAATCCAAGACATGATCTTAGAACTCTCAAACTTCAATGTTGCTATCAAGAAGGTGTTTGAGGCTAAGAAGGAAGCATAAGGCAATATTCTAGATTTTTCCTAGGTCTTGTTGTTCCCCTGATTTTTTTCTAGATCATTTTTTGGTTTTTGGTTGCTGGGTGGTTTAGATGGTTTCTCATTTTTGTCTCTGGTTTTTTGTGTTGGTCCTAGATTTCACGGGCTGGGCTTCAGTCTTGTTTCAATTTAGTGGTTTTATCGCCTATTTCTTTTTTGTAATGGTTGTAAGGGGTTTTGAGTCCCCATAAACACTATTTTTACCAGAAATAAAAAATAGTGTGTTTGTAACCTTTAACAGGATTGGCTCTTCACCGAGCTCACTTCAGAAGAGTGAAAATTTTGGGTTACCAGTCTCAAGTGGTTTTTCCCTTAACAGGGTTTCCACGTTAAAAATCCATGTGTCAAATGTGTTTATGAGTCATTGCTTTCATGTTTTTCTTTACACATTACTAAACAAGATTGATCAATAAACACTAATTTATTTACTGTATTTCGATAAATGCTAGACTGTTATTCGGTAAATCTTAAGAATAAGGTTTAATAGTGAACTTCAAGAAGTAGTTATTTGTTGAGATTGCTTTAAGGCATACATCTTGTAGGACTGAAGATAACTAGAGGCTTATAATTGTGGTACTAAGTTTTTGGGTTGATTTATTGGAATATTTTTTAGGCCACTGATTCACCCCCCCTCTCAGTTATTCTAACAATATAGTCTTATTATAATTCTCTTATTTTTTAAATTTGTATATATCTCCCCCAAGGTATCAGTAATTATATTATTATCTTCTCTTTTAAAATAGCTTTTCTTCTTGATAATCTACTCCAATTCCTTTAATACTCAATTTACGTGTATACTATTATTTAATATAAAATAAATAATTTAAATTATTACATAAAATATTTAAATAATTATAAATTAGTAATTTAAATCTTAGTTATATTATAATTATATAATTTATTCACTCCTTAATTTCAATCAATATACAAACATACATATATAAGAAAATCTAAATTTATGTATTAAACATTACTAAACAACAACAATTGGATGCATATACTTTTGTGGTCCCAAACTAACTATTAATTTAACCTTATAATGATGTTGACATGATTAATTTTCTGCAATATTTAAACTTACTTTATTATGTATATTGTGTCGATTGGCTATTTTGGGTGGGAATTCTGACTAGGAACATCATGTCTCACGCTTGAAATTTTTTTATGGATGCTTGTAAAGTTAAAATCATTTCTCTTTATCTTGGATGCTTCCTATATCTATGCCAACCCATTACCACCTCTAACTCCTTGAGACTAAATAACACTTAGGAAAAATAGGAGTCTGATGATAATCATCTGACGATAATCATAACTATTCATTTTTCTCCCTAATCTTCTATGTATTTCAATTTTAGGTATTTCTAAACCATAGTTAGGACTCTTGATTGTGTGTACTCATTGTATTCCTTTTTAGATATATTTGCACCATTTGTAATACCCATGGGAGGATTTTTTTAAGGCACCATTGACATCATGACACAATTTAGAAGGAATTTTGAGGTAAGTCACTTGCAACAATCTTAGTCAATAGTCAATATTTTATTCTCTTTTTTTTCATGGTATGGTTTCACAAATTGGAGGGTCTTTTGTAGTTCATCTAGAAACATGACTATGTAGGTTTTGGATTTGGCAGTGTAGAGACTAGGAAAAATAGAGAAAAAACACGTGAAATCTATAAATCACCACGAAGATCTTAATTTCATGAAATAAAACACCTAATCTACTCAACAAAGAAATTAATTCAAATGTGCAAAACATGAAAATAAATGCAAAATAAACATTCCAATTGATGACCCTCCATTGTTCTTCTTACTTCTACTCTAAAATGATCTTAGAAATTTTGTGCGCAATCACAATTGATAGCAATGATGATACAAGAAGATTGAAGGTTTTTCAATTTGTGGTTCTTTCAAAATGAGGATTTGGTAGCCAATTTATAGATAATTGGGATTGATTTGATTGATATGATAAATTTAGGATTCAAAGTGATCAACGACCATGATTACATGAGAGGAGTGGTTAAGTGGAGAGGAAAGGAGTCAAGTGAAAATAAACTATTTATTTTCAATAAAAGGTACCATTTTGAAAGTAGAGGAAATGAATGAGGAATAAGTTAAGTGATGAGCTAAATTAGCAAGTGGAAGAGTTGAGTGGGAATAGATGGAAGAGTTAAGCAAGGATAGAAATTAGAAAGTGGAAGTGATAAGTGAAGAGGGAAATTTGGTAGCTTGAGTGAGAAGGGGGAAATGAAAGTGGAAGAGTTAAGTGGGGTTATTTAACCCACTCGTAAATCTAATTATATAAATTAAAAATTTATTTAACTATGAGGATTGGAAAAGTAAATTAAATAATTATAAATAATTATTGAATCCTTGAAAAAATAATTAGATTAAACGATAAAATTATTTAATAAAATGTTAGAAGAAATTAGGATTAATAATTAAAGTTATTTAATTACAGGAAAAAGGAATTAGGCTAATTAAATTATGAAATTATTTAATTAGTTGAGACTGAAAAAATTAGTAAACTGTCAATATACAGACATTGGACAATTTTTGGTGTTTACGATCAAGCTCATGGTTTGAATTTCTATTTTTTGTGGACTAACTTGAAGTTTCCTACTATTTTCCCTAAGAGATCCCCTAAGTGGCTTTGATTTCTTTGGCAACTTGATTTGAAGTTTTTTGTAGAACTTTTGGCCTCTGGTGATCTTGTATTCACCAAGTTGGATGTTGATTGCTTATGAAGAAGCTTTGGAATTTATGTAATGTTTTATTTTTTTATGATCCAATTGATTGTGTTTGACTCCTTATTATTTTAAAATTGCCTTTAGAAGTATTGCAATCCAGATAATATTAATGAGACGAAGAAATGAAGAATTGAAAAAAGAATGAGAAATACATCATACGGGAGAACGATCATATTTTGTGTTTTTGAGCTTACAAATCAATATTTTTAGATAGTCATCATAAATAAAGGAATGAGAGTATTGGCCAGGGGAGGATGGAGGCAAATTTGCATTCAAAAGGAAGGAATTTGGGTCAAAAACAACTCATTGGTCTTTCTATTTTACATGTCAAGAAATGGACTATTGTTTACATTTTTTTATAGTTTATGATCACCACTTCCCAAACTATGCTAGTGGTCTAATCATATTTTTGCCCCTATTATATATTAAAATCCCTAATCTTTCTTGGAAATGGATAAGTTTGATGAACATTGCTCTCCCAAAGCCTAAGGTATCTAAGAACTATATGAAGTAAAAATAACTTTTTTCCCTTTTTCTTGGATGACAGTGCACCATTATTTATTTTCACAAGAAGAGAATACATAAATGAAAAATGCCCTATATTATTAGTTATTGAATTAACTATTTCTTCTATGCTTCATCTAGATCAATAGTAGCTACAAGAGTATTATTCTAATGGATGTGTATTATCTTTTTTAAATCCATCCATTTTGATCTATACTACATGTAAAAATATTTATCTCTCAATGCTATAAGCTTTCTTTGTGATTGTTCCAAAAATTGTTTGAGATGGATTGAAATCAACCATATCGCAAGCAAAAAATTATGTAATTTTGTGAGTAGAAAGTGAAAGGAAACCAAGTGTAGAATAAATGCTTCCAAATGTCAAATCTACCAAGAGATGATACAGAAAAATCTTACAACCCTTTAAATGCTATGAATTAGAAAACCACATAAAACTAGATTTAAACAAATAAAATCATAACACAAGATATATGTGGGAAAATCCTTTTGAAAAAAATAATGCACACTCCAAAAGCCAGACTCAATTGTATTCTCATCAACAACCAAAAGTTACAAAACAATTTCTAGAGCCAAATTCTTCAGGATTAAATAGAACAATAAAGAATTCTAGAGAAAATATGGCTCATAAAAGCTTCTTAGAAGATATCAAACCTATCATACAAAATACACTAAGAATCCATATATTTATAGAGCTCAACAAAGGAAGAAAGAACCCATGGTTTCCAAAACTAACTCCAATGCCAAAGTGATATGTGGTGTCATAAAAAAAGCTTCTTAATCCCATGACATGTTGCAGATAGCAACTTCCAAAGCAATAATTCATAACTCCTACATAACGGTTACCTTACCATATGCAACACCTACTTCACACCAATTGTCAAAAGTGAACTCCACCATAAATACCAATTGCCAAATAATAACTCTCTGTGATTCTTCTATTGAACTAGTAATCATCATAGTCAAAAAAGAATTTTTTTATAGTTACAACATAACAACCTATGACACTAGTCCCCTAGTTTTAGGACTTCTAAAGTGGGTGCAATAAAAAATAAAAAAATGTTTGGACTATAAGGTTGAGACACCTTTTAATCTCGATATTCTTTCACTTGTTGAAGACATGTCAAGATTCAAAACTATATCATCTACTCAAAACCCCAAGGCCCATAAAAGCAACACATCATCTGAACTTCTCTGTGCTCATGGGTTTTGACAATGCATTTGAAACACTTGTTAAAATTGAAGGTGTTATATTTTTCCATTAGTATACTTAGAGAAAAACATGATCTGCACCATCGGTTTACTCTACACTAACAGACAGGGCACAACACTATCCAACGCCAAGGTTACCCAATGAAAAAAAGGTAAAAGAAACCCGATGAGTAACAATAGTGCTACCTGACGGAATAGAAAAGAGAGCAACTCGATAGATACAGGGAACCTGAAGAATAGTTCAATCAAGGAATGCCGACAGTCTTCAAGTTCAAACCGACAACCAAGAACCGATAGTCAGTTACATCCCGCCAAAAGGAGATCTGACTTTCCACGTCAGACAAATCACTAAAGTTGTATTTATAGCTTCTTTATTTGCTTTTAAATCCATTATGTGTGGAGGAAGCAATGTATTTATTATTGTTTTAATTAGTATTACTATTTTAAATAATGCAAACTAAAGATCAAGGTCAAATTGTAAACCTTGGATCTAAGAGTTAACATTGTAATGTGTGAATTCCAAGATAGGTAAAATACTTGTATAAATAGGTGCTCAATCCATTGAGAATAGTTGTTGATCAATGAAGATAGTAGCCACAGAGAGAAACTAGTGACCAGACAGAGAATTCATGCAGAAGGACACAAACAGAATCAAATCAGTTTTCAAGAACAGAACAAAGGCTACCGACAAGTAGAGAAAATGTATTCATCAATCACTTAAGGTGATATTATTATTGTAAGATATTTAATGGATCTATAAATCATCAATAGTAGATTGCATACAGTTAGTTCAACATTTGTACTCATTCTAACAAGTGCAGTACACTAATGAAATCAATTTCAAGAAAGGTGGGCTTAACCATCCTATTGTAAATCTCATAACTGAGTGCACACTTAAATCAGTGTCGCTAAAGCTCTTAATAGAGTAGATCTTAACATGTCTCCACCTTAATACTCCTAACAGGGTAGATCATCAGAAGTGATAAAATTGTAAGCCTTAACCGACTCCCTTCCATTCTGTGGATAGTGAAGTTTTATGGGTGTCATCCCCACCATAGTTTTTACTGCCTAACAGGATTTTTCTGCGATATCATATCTTGTGTTATGTGTTTATCATTTTCATGAATGTTTCTATGGTTGTTAAAAACTATTATAGATTGTGAACAAACAATACATGCATAAGAAAGAACAACAGTAATGGTTGGTAATACAGAATTGATTGATTACTAATGATAAATAAAGGAAGGTGTTAAAAATTTTAGAGGTACTGATTCACCCCTCCCCTCTCAGTACTACTTCCCATTAATTCCAAAAATTGGTATCAGAGCTTAGTCTCTTCTTGGAAAGCTTAAAGGCTTAAGAGAAAAGATCTTACAATGGAGAAGTACAAACTTGATAAGAATATTGAGAACAAAAAGCTTGAGATACAGATGTTCTATGAACATTATAAAGAAGCTAGAATCAAGATGAGAGAAAAGGTATGGCTACCCAGAACAATGAAAAAGACTATCAAGAAGTAGAGATTCCAGATTTCTTTGAATAATCAAGATCAAATATAAGTAATACATCAGATACATCATAAGAGAACATCACAAATCTAAAGGAGATCAATCAACATCTAACATAGCAAATAAAGATGCTGCAAATTAGTCAAGAGACCTAGATGGTAAGAATGATTTATGTGATGAGTTCTGCCAGACAAGATGAAACAAAAAGAACACTTGCTATTGATGACAAAAGGAATATTTTAGAGAAACTACAAGAAAAGGAATTAGAAATTCAAAGACATGCTGAGCATCACCATGATCTAACAAATCAGATTATCCTTATGAGTGAAGAAGCAAACAGAATAAATGTGGAACTCATTGAGAGAATACAGATTATCGATGAACTAAGAGAAGAAAATGAAAATCTAAAACATGAGGTTAGAATTTAGCAATATCATAATGAGATTATCAAAAAGGCTGAAGAAAGCAATAAAAGAATGGATGACTTTCTTGAAGGAAAATGAAGAGTCAACAACAACAACAGTATAGGCTTTACCAAAAATGGAGAATCATCAAACCCAAAGAATGTCTATGAAAATCCAAGACCAAGAAAGATGACATGAAAGCACTGTGGAAAGCAAGGGAACACATCAAATGTATGCAGAGGTAAAATGAAAGGTACTACTAAATCTACACCTACATCTTCATTCATAGGATTTTGTTATAAATGTAACAAGAAAGGACATAAGGCTCATGAATGCAAGAGAAAGATAGAACAACCAAAGAAGGAAACCTACATGAACAAATATTTTCCTACATGCAAGATGAATGGGCACACATCTGAAGAATGCTGGAAAAAGAAAAAGCAAGCATGGAAGCCAAAAGGTAAAGAAGTTCCTTATCAACCAAAGAGAATCGGTAATCAATATGTATGGGATTACAAAACTTGGACAAACTGTACAGCATGTGGTAGATATGGTCATATTACTGCAAACTGCATGAGAGCATGGACCAAAAGGTCTAGAGGTTGGTCAAACCCTAGAATGGCATGCTTACACTATCATAAAGTTGGTCATCTCAAGAAATATTGCAAGGACCGATTGACAGAAACAAGCACATATCCCAATGGAAACACCATTGAAGATATCTGGAGGGCAAGAGACAAAATGTGGAGAAAAGATTCAAGCAATGATGAAGTTGGACCAAGCAATGCAAATGGTGACACCCCATCCAATGGATCTAGTGACACCACCAACCCCACTTGAGCTGAACAAGTAAGTATGGAACTGAACTATACCAAGTTATATTTTGCATCAGTTCCATTATAACAATTGATGGATAGTCAAAATCTACATGAACCAAAGATGCATATTACTTTACTTGTTAAAAATGTAAGAATGCAACACCATCGGTAAAAACTTACCAAAAATCATTAGTGAACATGATACTGATTTGTTTACACTTACCAGAAATTATCGGTCAACTAGTAAAAATGCTAAATTACCAATGTAACCCAACACTTGTCGGTAAGAGAGCAAAGTTTAGAAGTTGTCGCGATAGAATACCGATATCCGTCAGTAAAAGTGAAATGGTTAACAACTACCTAAATGCATCATGTCTTTACCAACGATGATTTGAAATTTCCTCCTAATGAAACCCGTCTTCATGCCCCAACGAGTCATTGAGAATTTATTGCAAAGACTTAGGTCAAAAATTCTATTAAGAGTCAACGGGACAACTTCATTTTCACCCGCAATTTGAAGAGAAAGTAGAGAAAAAACCAATCGATCAAAGAGAAGAAAGCAGAAGTGTCCCCAGATCGATTCAACACACAACAAATAGATCTTTCATCACTATTGCGAATTGAAGTAAGTACCAAAGGCACCAAAAGATCTCTGTCATTGTTTTATCAAGAAAGCCCTAATTTTGAGAATACCCTAAAAACTTGAAATACAATGGCAACCACCTCAAGAACTGCTAAGATGAAGAATGATAAGAGGAATATCATGAAATTGATCAAGAAAAATACTTTTGTAGAACCAAAGTATAAAATCTACCCAAAAATTGCATCGAAACCCGATGAAGCCAACGCATTTTCAAAAATTCCACCTAGGGTTTTGCTCATAGAAGATTTTAGGTCTTATATTCACTGTAAGATTGTAGAAATAGGTGATCTTGAAATGGATGAAGCTTTTAAGAAGCTGTGTGATGCCAAAGGAAACATAAAGGAAGAGCATAAACACCTAGAGGTCAAAGGGTTAACTAATGCCCTACATTTCCTGAGGGAATTCAAAATAGAATGGATAGGTTAGTCTTGACCAGAATGCATGACAACAAGCTATGGCTAGACCAGCCCAAGAAAATAACCAAGGATGTTCTTCACACTGTCACTGGTTATCTGATAACTGATAAGCCTAGGGCACAAAAGCATCCATCTATGAAAGAAGTTGAAAAACTCACCAATACAGAATGAGACAACAGAGGTCTCAAAGTGAACACAATCACCGACGAAGAGCTAAAATTTGGTGCATGTGTTATTGGGTATAAAATATTTCAAGCTAGCAAACTGAACAACATTTTTGCTACAGAAGTAAGCATAGCTTACAAGATAGTAACAAAAGGAATTCAGATGGATCTGTGTGAGATCTATTAAAACAACTTGATGAGAACATGATCAAAATAAGGTCTACAAAGACCAACACATGTAAGTTTGGATCACTTATCATGTGTATACTTTTCTATTTTCAAGCATACTTTCCTTCAGTAGGAAAAGTTATATGGGACACTACCAAACCTGTAACCCAACAGATTAGTGAATTGATTAAGTCACTAGGAGAAAATTTTGAGTCTTTTATGTTTGCATACTTCCTTGAGTTCAAGGAAAAGATGATGGAAAGAACTAGGGTTCCTGAATAGCTATTTGAAAAACATAAAGATGAGATATGTTTTATGGCAGACACAGATTACACACATATCAAACCAGTTGTACCAAGAACATCTTGGTTAGCACCATTAGACTATGAGATCAAGATTGATCAAGCTACAAGTGCAATTGAGGCATTGATAAGAAAAAACCAAGGTTTGGAACATATGAAGAGGCTAAATCTAAGATAAAACAAGGCCTAGAAGTCAAGAAGACTATAAACAAAAAGGAAAAAATGGTTAAGAATCTCAAGAAGATTCTATTGGTTACAGATGAAGAATAGGATCAACAAGAGGAAACTGATGAACAAGGCACCATCAGTGAAAAACAAGAAGCAAAGAAATCAGATACAGAGGTGATTGAATTTGATACACCTCCATCTCCACCTCTTGCAAAGAAGCAAAGGACAAGGAGTCAAACTACTACAACCAATATCACACCGCTTAAGAAAGGTCAAGTAAGGACCTATATGAGGAAGCAGCCAGCTAAAAGAAATAGACAAAAAACTATCAAAACCACACCACCAAAGAAGAGGAAAAGGTTGGTTAGGACAAAGGATGACATGGATGACACTAAATATGATGAACTTGATGTAGTAAAGAAGAAATTCATAAATCAAATAGTTGATGAAGCTGCCAGATCCATTGCTACACATGGTACAATGACTGATAAGAAGATCAGACAATGGGATACACTAAACCCAGAGGATCAAAATAAAATACAAGAGGTAGTCATAAAGTCAATGATCAAGAACAAGTATGCACCTGCAGAATTTGTAAATCAAATACCTAATGAGCTAGGTAAAAGAGTATACCAATAATGGTCACATGCCCTGCAAATAGAAAGAGAAGCAAGGGAAAGGGTACTTGTGAGACTAATGCCTCCTGAATCCAAAGTTGAAGAAATACAAGAAGTACTAAAGAAACACTCAAGTAAATTTGTAGCCAAAATAAGGGCATACAAAGTACTAGAGAACAAGTTTATAGAACTGGATTCAATGACATAAAATAAATGGAAACAACTCCTGGATCTATTGGCAAAGTGAAAAAGTGGTGGGAAATAATTAATTCTCACAAACACACCTCATAGAGAGGAGGATTCAGAAAATGAAAGTCCTCAGCATATTGCTCTGGACAATACTGAAAGTGATAATGAGCCTATTAACGTAGACACAATCATGGATGATAATATCCAAGATATCACTAACTATGACTCTAACAATGATCTAAAGAAGAAATATGATGTAATATTTATCACACTTAAGGATCAAGAACAACAACAAAGCTTGAAGACATCAGATCATACAATAACTGATATTGTTGATGAGACAGTGCAGGACACTTCAATCATGTACTCAAAAGTACAAGACCCTACAGAAGATATACAAAAAGATGAGGATGTCACTACTGACAAGGCTCTAACTAATGAGTAGGACACCTCTATTGACAAATCCCAAGCTACAACTCAAAGTAATATGCATGTCTTAATGAAGGCAATAAACATACTAGAGGGAAATGATGGATCTAATGAAAAGGAAATAAGCACACCCGAGGACAAGGGTGATGGAGAAGCAAAAGAAACCATAGATACAAATAAAAAGAAAGCTGCAACTGATGATTAGAAAGATACTTCTATTGATCAGAATAAGGAAGAAAATCAAAATGAAATAGGGGAAAAACCAACAGAGAAAGGTGAAGAAGGAAAGAAAGATGAGTTGGAGAAGAAATCAGAAGCACATTCTGCAAAAACACCCAAAGTTAATGAAGAGATTTCTTCACATAACTGATAGGTGCCCACTGAGAAGAATACATGAGATGCATCCTCTTAAAAACATTCACCAAGTAATTCAGAGAGAAAAAATGAGATAGCTACAGTAGTTCATACATCTGCATCCCCTCAAATCTCAAAGAAGAAAAAAGGAAAGAATAAGAATCCAGTAACTCTGGATGAAATCATTGAGATTCTAGTCTATGATCAATGAACATTGGATCCAACTACATTGAAAAAATATGCTAAGCTCTGTGAAAGAAAATTTGTTCAAGACAAACTGAAGAGAGCAGCAAAAGAGGCCAAGGTACTGGAAGTAGCAAGAAATATACTTAAATAGATTGTACCTAACATAGTTATTGATCAAAAAGATCTGATGCTTGATCAATTGGCCATACTCACAGATGCAATAACATCTGAGAATACTGATGCTAAGAAGGTTATGGAAGAGAGACTTGAACAAAATTATGAGTTCAAGCTAGTTGAGAAAATAAGCCAGGAAGTGGCACTAAAAAAGGTCAAGCTATCTGAATTGGTAAGTTCAATTGATCCAATTATATCAGAAGTTGTTACCTTAATAAATAAATTGTGCACTTTAGATCAAATTGCTTAGGATTATACCAACAAGATAGAAAAAATAGATGTTGATCTTAAGTCCAGTGCACAGAGTCTCACCAACACGGAAGAAGCACTTAAATTGCATAATGAACAAATCATACAGGCTAGGAAACAGAGATAGGACATACAGTTTGCAGAGATGAAGTACAAAGATGAGGTAAATGAGCTCCAATTCAAGCTCTTACCAACACTTACACTCCTGCAATAACATATGAAATAGGCAAACACCCTAATTGCCACCCTAGAAATGTCTGTCCTCGACAACATTTATGATATGCACGCAAGGATAGAGCTGCAACACATGGCACTAGAACAACTGAAAGAACAATGGGAGAAACTACTTGAAGATATCAAAACAACCCATTCTAACATATTTGATACATTGTAAGTTGCACATTTTTGTCACAATTTTGGCATATTATATGTTGTACATTTTTTTCATCAGTATCAAAGAAAGGGGGAATTTGATATGTTCACTCACCTCAGTCAAATGGACGAAATCATATGTATAGTAAAAGAAAGGAGAAATAATGTACATATAGAGAATGAATAGTATACATGTACATATACATATACTATATTGGTGCACACAGCTAGGGGGAGTCATATTATGACAAGGATATAAACATGGTGTATACATACTAAAAGAGTTTAGTATTATGCACATATCATTTTTTGATACAAATGTCAAAGGGAGAGATTGAAGGCATTATATTTTTCCATTAGTATACTTAGAGAAAAACATGATCTGCACCATTGGTTTACTGTACACTGACAGACAGGGCACAGCACTACCCGATGCCAAGGTTACCCGAAAAACACAGTTAAGTGTTATCCGATGACAAAAAGGTAAAAGAAACCCGACGAGTAACAACAATGCTACCTGACAGAATAGAAAAGAGTGAAACCTGACAGATATAGGGAACCTGATGAATAGTTCAATCAAGGAATGCTGATAGACTTCAAGTTCAAACCGATGACCAAGAACCGACAGTCAGTTACATCCCGCAAAAAGTGGTTCTAACTTTCCACGTCAGATAAATCACTAAAGTTGTATTTATAGCTTCTTGATTTGCTTTTAAATCCATTATGTGTGGAGGAAGCAATGTATTTATTATTGTTTTAATTAGTTTTACTATTTTAAAACATGCAAACTAAAGATCAAGGTCAAGTTGTAAACCTTGGATCGAAGAGTTAACATTGTAATACATGAATTCCAAGATAGGTCAAATAATTGTATAAATATGTGCTCAATCCATTGAGAATAGTTGTTGATCAATGAAGATAGTAGCCACGGAGAGCAACTAGTGACCAGACAGAGAATTCATGCAAAAGGACACAAACAAAATCAAATCAGTTTTCAAGAATAGAACAGAGGTTATTGACAAGCAGAGAAAAGGTATTCATCAATCACTTAAGGTGATATTATTATTGTAAGAGATTTAATGGATCTGTAAATTAGAAATAGTAGATTTCATACAGTCAGGTCAACATTTGTACTCATTCTAACAAGTGGAGTACACTAATGAAATCCTTTCAAGAAAGGTGGGCTTAACAATCCTATTGTAAATCTCACAACTAAGTGCATACTTAAATCAGTGTTGCTAAAGCTCTTAATAGAGTAGATCTTAACATGTCTCCACCTTAATACTCCTAATAGGGTAGATGATTAGAAGTGATTAAATTGTAAGCCTTAACTGGCTCCCTTCCATTATGCAGATAGTGAAGTTTTGTGGGTGCCATCCCCACCGCAGTTTTTACTTTCTAATAGGAGTTTTCTTCGATACCATATCTTGTGTTATGTGTTTATCATTTTCATGAATGTTTCTATGACTGTTGAAAACTATTAAATATTGTGAACAAATAATACATGCATAAGAAAGAATAACATTAATGGTTGGTAATACAGAATTGAATGATTACTAATGATAATTAAATAAAGGTGTTAAAAATTTTAGAGGTACTGATTCACCCCTCCCCTCTCAGTACTACTTCCCATTAATTCCAAAAAAAATATCAACTTTCTCCATCATCAACTTTTCCTCTTCTACCATATCATGAACAAAATGAAATTGAACATCATTATGCTTTGTTTTTGCATGGAAAGTAGGAATCTTCACTAAACAAATAACACTCTAATTGTCACAATAGATAGTAATTCATCCAGCATAAAAAATATTATTAAAACAAAAATCTCTTAATCCAATGGCTTCTTTACAAGAATGATTAACTACCATGTACTCTTCTTATTTGGTGGACAAAGAAACTACAACTATTACTTCCTCATGCAACTGATAGCACCACCAAACATTGTGAAAATATATCCACTAGTGGATCTTCTACTATTAATGTCACATACCCAATCTGAATCCACATATCCAATAATGTGATCTAAATGTCAAGGTATAGTAGGATAAGCATAGAAACATAAGGAATACCTATAAATAACCCTCAAATACCTGAATGCTCTCTTAACTGCATTCCAATGCACCCTACCAGGATTATTCATATACCGACCATGGACTCCCATTTATTGGGAAATGTATGACATTATATATACCATAACATACATCATATTTCCAACATCACTCACATAAGGTACTCTATAAATTTCATCTATCTCAATAAGATATTTTGGTCAATCCTCTATAGAAAGCTTTGTCCCCTATAACACTGGAAAAACTAACTTCCTGCAAATTGTCATGCTGAATCTCTCCAACATAGTATTAACATACTTACTTTGACTCATAAAAAGCTTATTATGAGCTCTATCTCTAACAATCTCAATCCCAAGAATATATCTTGTTGCACCTAGATTTTTCATCTCAAAGTGTTATGCTAATTGAGACTTCAAATATGAAATCATTCTTTTCCCACTCCAAATAAACAACACATCATCCACACACAAGACTGTGATAAGAATGTGACCATTTTTAGATTTATAATCCACACAATGGTAATATTTAGATCTCATAAATATGAAATGAAACACATAGGTGTCAAAATTTTAATACTACATTCTAGGAAACGGTTTTAAAGTATACAAAAATTATTCAACTTAAAAACAAGGTTCTTTTTACTTTTTTTAATGAAATTCTCTGACTGTGACATGTAAATTTTCTTATCCAAATCACCATGAATGAATTTTGTCTTTTCATCCATGTTCTTGACTTCCATGTCATAAGCTACTGCAAGTGATAACAAGAATCAAATAGATGTCATATTATCTATAAGAGATAATATTTCACATAATTAATTCCCTCTTCCTAAGAATACCCCTTTGCAATCAACCATGCCTTGTGCTTATCAACACTACTATTTGGACCCCATTTCTTCTTGAGAATCCATTTACATCCAATACATTTCTATCCTCTAGGAAAAGGTACCAAATATCATGCATCATTCTTCTTCAATGCATTCATCCGTTCATTCATGACTTGCATCTTGGAATTTGAATCATGCGTACTCATAGCCTCTCTAACAGTCCTATCCTCATCAATATTAGCAATCAAAGAAAATATGTAACTCGAATCCAATAAAGGATATTCAAACCTTTCTAGTGAATATTCATATATGTTAGGATGCTTCCTATATTGGGTAGACCTTCTCAATTTTTGAGGTTGAGGTTCTTTCTCTTCTTTATAAATTTTAGAACTATTTGAGCTCTTTTCATCAGCAAGACCAACAAGAGTGCATAGTTCTTTTCTCATCAGAGTATATGATACATGACCTACCTCCTTTTTTTTCTCTTCCTTCTCTATATGTAAATAAATTTACAAAAGTTTTCAACTCACAAGATATCACATTTCTACTATACAACACCTTCTCTACAATTGGATCCCAAATCTTGTAACCTTTCACATGACACCATATCCAATGAAGATAAATTTAGCTGCCTTGTTCTCTAATTTTGATCTTTTTTACTCAACATATGAGCATATGCCTCACAACCAAAGACTCTAAGATGTTGCAATGAGTGCTTCTTTCCATACCATGCCTTTGTGGGTGTATTTTTAACTAGCATAAAAGTAGGAGATATGTTGATCTTACAATACATAGTGGCTAAATATTTAGCCCAAAAATTATGCTAAAGCCTAGCACTACTCATCACACTCCTCACTGTCTCCATCAACATTCTATTCATCCTCTCTACAAATTCATTTTGTTTTAAGGTATATAGAGTTTGCTTCCCCCCATATTCAGATGCAAAGGATCCATGTAGACAAGGAAGTGAGATAGTCTTCCAAGAAAGCTTATCCACAAAAACATAAAATTTGGCTTAGGGCACAAGAAAATAGGCAAATAAAAAATAGATGTATAATTAGGACATCCATCTATGCCAATAATTTTTTTCCCTCATAGAGAAAAACTTTATTCAAAGCATTATCTTCACACAAGCTAGAAGGAGGGAGAGTAGAGCTTTGCATGGTAGGAGGAGCAGTGGATCATGCACGTGCACTTGTCAAAGTCAGAGAACTCCAAAAGGTGGTAGATTGCAAGAGTGAAATCAGTAGAGACAAATCTTATAATATATTTAAGTAGATTATTACTTCAATGGTTTTTTTTACTTAATCTAAAGTTTAGATAAAATTAATTAAGATGTGATATCATTTATTTAATTTTAACTTTAGATAAAACTAAGTGATACTAGAATATAATAACATATCATTGATTATTAATGTTTCATTAAGATTTGTACATTATTGGCTTCCAAAACTTTAAATTTATATTGGTAATATTGATATTAGAGCATAATCAATAATGATGATTAATAAAACATTAGAAATTGTGTGTTCGCAACTTCCCTAAATATATATTTATATTAGAAAATTAACATTAAACCATGATATTAGAGCACTGATGTAAATAACCCATTATAATAAGTCATTAAAATTTGTGCATTGGGGGTTTCCATAAATGTAACTTTATATTGGTAATGACTTGTTCCTCTATCAATTGAATAAGTACATAATGGGATTCATTTAGTCAATCAATTATCAATAGAAAAAAATATTTTTAGTGACCATGCAAACTAAACTAGAAAATTGCATAGACACCATGCATTCACATATACTAGATAAAGCTTTCCTAATATTTTGGTATCTCCAAGTGTAGCATCATAAATTGTAACCTTATATAATTTACACCACTTTTGGTGCCCTTTCTTTGGTGTGTTTTCTCCCAGCTCTTATCCAAGCCTATTTTTGGCCATTGTCCTACAAATTTGATATTGAATGTTCCCATGGTGATTTGAAATTCTATCATAAACTTAGTGCACTTGATTCCTACTTTTTTTTCCCTATTTTGGAAGGAATATGGTGCTTAAGAGCACCATTTTCCCACTAATTCAGGCCCAATTTTGAATATGTCAATGTCATGTTCTAGCCAGTTGTTTCTTGATCCTAGTGTCTTCATATGAACGTTGGAGGTTGTCTTAATTCACATAATACCTTGATGATCCTATACAATTGAATTATTTAAATTTATTTCTACACACATCCATCACAATACATCAATCATCAAACAATTATCAAGGTGGAATTTTATCTCACCATATCTTTCAAGTATTCTTCAAATCTAAGCATTATGGAGAAACAAGTTACAACTATCTTCATGCAAGCATGTTTTCATGATTCATCTCATTTATGTCTTGTCATGTCATGTTATTGTATCAATACTTGTGATCAAATTCAAATAGCATTACATCATCAAATTTGAGGTATAACATTCAACATTGTACTTCAAGGATCCTTTTCAATTTACCAATATGAATTCAAGGTTAAAGTCCATATTGGGATTTGGCTTGGGAAAAACCTATCAACCTAACAACACTTTCTCTCTTTTGCATGTGCATGTGAAAATATTTAAAGACATAAATTTATCTGAATAAAATCCTAATCGAAATAACATGATTTATGTCTCCATCAAACACTTATTGGATAAGGTCATTTAAATTTGGAATTCTTCACCACTTTTAGGCTCATATTTTAGACGTGGGCTCCTCCCCTTCTATCATTTCTATATTTGTACTCCATGTCCACATATTTGATCTATATGCATGTTAATTACTACAAATTTTACACATTTGGCCCTAAAGCTAGCATCAAATTTGCATCTTTCAATAGCTCATTTTTTAGTCAATCAAGGAGTGATTGGATTCACCTTGTGCCTAATTATTTTGAATTAATTTGAGTTTGAGCTAAGTGGATCCATCACTAACATATTTGGGCACATTTTTTGACAAACAATCTTCTCTTTTCCAACACTACTATGTCTCAAGTTTGACAAAAATGGCACCGATACTTTCATCGGTACTTTTTTGCCAGACACTCTGACATTGAACTATATGTCTCACTATCGGTGAATATATAGAGGAAGCTAGGTTGGTTTGAAAGCATAATACTCCAAATAGTAAGCTAGGCCTTTGACTAGATGGTTCATCAAATGATCAAAATTTCAGACGGCATTTTTTTGGGGTGGTCATGGAATTCTGATGACGATCCCAAACTATGCACCGATGAGGTGTTGTGTCTCTGAAGCCAAAGGTTGTCAGACATTCACCATTTTTGGTGGCATTTTTTGGGAGTATTCATTGGCATGATGATGAATATACCAAACAATGCACTCACAAGGATATTGTACCTCTAATGTAAAAGGTCATCGGACGTTCGCCAATACCATCAGTCATTATTGGGAAAATTTATCAAAATTATGATGAGATTATCCATTTTTCTTTGATGGTAACATTGTACCTCTGACACAAAATGTCATCATAGGTACAAAATTACCATCAAAGTAAAATGGATGAGATCATTGCAAGACCAATTAACGTTAAACATATAAAAAAAAAAATATTCCCTGGGAGGCTGTAGCAATGATTCACTGTAACATCAATAATTAAAGAGTGTAAAGAAAACTTGAAAAATATATAGATTTATACCTTCACACACAGGTGTTATTGATCTGTCTTAAAGAAAATATGAACATCAATGGATTTAGCCACTGGTAACAAAATGAATATCAATGGTGAGTTATTTCTGTGCAAACCATACTAAAAGTAAGCCATCAATGAGTCTTTGAAGGGTAAGCATACCTGAATTATTCATCGCTAATCTATAACCAACTTTTATCAACAATTACATGTTAGCTTATGTTCTAGAAAGTGAAAAAGTTAACCAAACAAATTAAAAGAATATAAACTTAATTTAGTCAATAATATAGGTAATTTAGTTAAATTACCTGGCTGCAAATATAGCCAAACCGCTCATAGATGCCTTCTTCTGGCTATTTTATTGAAGAAAAAACACTAAAGTTGTCAATTGCTCTGATGATGTCAAGTACGAATTGAAGCTTTGGATGCCCAAGAGAGAGAGAGAAAGAGAGAGAGAGAGAGATGAACATCCTTCAATGAGTACTTAGAGAGAGATATACAAATGAACATCCTTCAATGAGTACTTAGAGAGAGATACAAATGAACATCTCTCTCTGTCTCTCTCTAATGAACCATAACTGATTGAATGTTTGAAGATGTTAAGTTAATGATAACCAAAATGCAGAAAGTTAATGCAAGAAATTAAATAAGTTAATGTATTATATTGTCATCGATGTAAACTTGATATAATTTGATTGGTTGTATACATAAATGTCAAATACTTCATAGAACCAGAAAGATTAAGGTTAGTAATGCATAAAAGTTTAGTATTCACAAAGTGACAACAGACACCAACGGACAGTGCACACCGATGGATAGAGAACCCCAACAGGAAAGTCACAGTGATGCCTAAGAAAGAAACCCAACAAGCATTACTGACAAGCAGAATCACAAGCATTACCGATGGGCAAAACTTCACATTGTTACCCGATGGACAAACAACCCCGATGGAGATACCCAAGGAGAACTAAAGTGTTGACCAAGCTAACAAAGAGTTAAAACACTGAAAAGAACTGAAGTTCAGAAACAACAAAAGACTTAGCTGGAAAGAGCTAAAGAATGAGTTAACTATTTTTTAATATTGTTTTCATTGACAAGTTAAAGCTAGAGATAAGTAAGAGCTTTAAAGTTGTTTTATTCCAGTTGTCAAAGAGAAATCTACGGGATAAAACTAAATTATTGTTTTAAAGAAAGATTGGCTAGAATTGTAGATCACGCCAAGAACAAGGAAGTTGAGAACTGAGAAATGGTGAAATCATGTATATAAAGAGACAAGATAATTCATTATGAATTAGAGGAGTGAATAGAGAAGAGGATGCTGAAGAGAAACCGATGAAGAACAACTTCATACAGTGCTAATCAATCAAGCTAAAGAATAGAGGTATATTTCTGTAGACACCAAGCAATAGAGAAGCACATCACCGATCATAAAGAAGTGGAGAAAAGGTATTGAAAAGATACATTGATTAGTAAGGTATTATGAGCTTACAATAGATCTGAAAATATGCAAGTCTAAGTTGTATATGTGAACAAATCATTTACTGTTTCAATTTAACCATTAGATCAGAAAGTTTCTTAATCAAGCAGGACTTAACAATCCTTTATATTGAGATACAACCTAAGGAGTATCAAAAGTTTTGATCATGAAGATAGCATAGAGATGCCAAATACCAATTGACAAACTACACTGGGTTTGGTCATAAAGGTAGCATAGAGATGCCAGATATTAAGTGACAAACTATTCTATTTAAATCTTCTAACAAGGTCACACCTAACAGTGTGTTTGTAACCTTTAACAAGGTTGGCTCTTCATTGAGCTCACTTTAGAAGAGTGAAAATTTTGGGTTACCGGTCCCAAGTGGTTTTTCCCTTAACAGGGTTTCCACGTTAAAAATCCATGTGTCAAATGTGTTTATGAGTCATTACTTTAGCGTTTTGCATTACACATAACTAAATCTGGATTGATTGGTATACACTAAGTAATTTACTATATTTCGGTAAATGAAAGACTACTAATTGGTAAACATTAAGAATAAGGTTTAACAATGAACTCCGAGAAGTAGTTATTTTTTAACATTATTTCAAGGTATTCATCTTGTAGGACTGAAGATAACTAGAGGCTTAATATTGTGGTACTAAGTTTTTGTGTTGATTTATTGGATTATTTTTTATGTCATTGATTCACCCCCCCCCCNTTCCCCCCCCCCCCCCCTCTTAGTTATTCTAACAATTGGTATCAGATCTTGTGTGCTTATAAAGGGAGTTTAATAGCTCAAGCAAAAGATCACAAGATGAGAAACCGAGATGTGCCCAAGTTGAACAAGGACAACTTTGCATCATGGAAAAGTAGGATAACACTCCACCTATCAGGTATTGGAAATAATGTTGTTCAATACTTAGATAATGAATATGTGTTTCCTACAGGACCTCACACACTTGAGCAATTGAGAGAAAATAAAGAGCATAATTGGATGATGCTAGAGCTTGCTTCCCCACTCTCTGATGTTGAGTTTGAAGATGTCAAAACCTGCACCTCTACAAAGAAAACGTGGGACAAATTAAAGTTGGTACATGGAGGATATGCTAATGTACTAAGATCTAAGAGCCTAAAGGGAGGTTTGATGACCTAAGGATGAAATAAGGAGAAAATATCACTCAATATAAATGCAGAATAAAAGAGGTAGTCAATGTTATCTGAGGAGTTGGAGGTGTACTTGAAGAAGAGATAGTGGTAAGTAAAATCCTAAGAACCTTACTGCCTGTATATACTATTAGAGTATCTATTATACAAGAAATGAGAGGAGTTGCAAACAATAATGTTACTCTAGATAGTCTGATTGGTAGACTGATTTCATTTGAGATGAATAATTGTGATAACAGTGTCTTACCATCTATAGAGTCTGCATTCAAATATTCTTTGAAAATAAGTAATTCATGTCATAAACACACTATGAGGAATGATAATGAAAGTTATAGTGATGACCAAGGACTTGATGAGATTGAAGCATTAATGGTAATAAGATTGCAGAGAGGAAAAGGTAGATACAAAGGTAAATTACCACTTGTATGTTTTAATTGTAAAGAGACTGGACACTTTGCTGCAAGATGTCCTAACAGAAGAAAATATGATAGAAGTAATGACAGAACATATGAAAACAAGTTTGATAGAGGTGATGACAGAGATTACCGAAGCAACCAACAATCTGAAAAAAGAGATACCCGAAACTACAAGGACAAAGGGAAGAAATCTTGTTACCTGGCTGAGAACAAAGCTAGAGATAATGACACCAAATCTGATGAAGACATTGAGATAGTATTTTTGGCCATGAAGGATGATTCAGATGAAGAGGAAAGGTATTTAGAGACTACATTCATATCTAAGGTTAGTAAGAATGGTGTCTGGATTATAGATAGTGGCTGCACTAGCCACATGACTGGTGATAAACAAAAGTTTGAAACTTTTGAGTATTATAATGGAAGATCAAATGTTAAAATGCTTACTGGGTAAAAGGACTTAAATATAATCTATTGAGTGTTTCACAACTAAATAACACAGGTCACCGATTAGAATTTGAAAATAAGAAGGCAAAGATCTTCAATGAATCAGGAAGGTTGGTCGGAACTGGTGAACAAATAAAAGGTAACCTTTTCTATCTTGATGATATAAAAATCACTTGTTTAATGGCTAGAAATGAAGACATATGGCTAGGAATAAGATATTATTTCATGTGAATTTTGACAACATGATAAAGATAAGCAATAAAAGGAAAGTAAGAGGCTTACTGGGCATGTCAAAACCCGAGCATATCATGTGTAAGAATTGTCAAAAAGGTAAAATGACAAATTCTAGTTTCAAGAGAAACTCTCATACATCTAATGCAATTCTAGAATTATTTCATACTCATCTTTGTGGACCCATGAGAACAAAGAGTTACTATGATGATAGATATTTCATTCTCTTTGTAGATGATTATTCTAAAATGATGGCAGTTATGTTCTTAAAAGAAAAATCAGAAGCATTCAAGATGTTTAAATGGTATAAAGCTATGGTAGAAAAAAAAAGTGGTAAGGAATTAAAATTATTAAGATCAAATAGAGGAGGGGAATTTATTTCATATAAATTCACTAACTTTTGCAATGAGCATGGAATTAAAAGGCATGTTTCTGCACCAAGAACCCCACAACAAAATGGGATTGTTGAAAGGAGAAATAGATCCATTGTTGATTATGCAAGAACATTGATGATAGAGAAAATCATCACTCAAACATTCTGGAGGAAAGTTTTTAGTACTATTGTCTACACATTGAATAGAGTACAATTGAAGAAATACACCAAGAAGACACCCTATGAGCTATGGTATGGTTACACACCCAATGTAAGTTACTTCAAAAATTTTGGTAGTCAATGTTATATTTTGAAAGATGATATAAATGGAAAGCTCGACTCCAAAAGTGAAGAAGGAATCTTTCTAGGGTATTCCACCAAGAGAAAGGCTTATAAATGTCTTAACAAGTCCTCTAACAAGATCATTGAAAGTGCAAATGTCAAAATACATGAATATGTAGAGAAAAATGATGAGGAAAGCATAAAAGAACCAAAAGACTACAATAGGTTTGTTTACACTGAAGAACCTGACACTCTACCTGATCAACAGTGTATCTCTCCCGAGCAACATAATATTTCACCCAAGCATCAGGATGCAAATACCAAAAATCAAGAAAATACTCAAGATGATGTTCCAAGTGATGGAGATCAGAATAAAGGTCAAGATGATGATTAGAATGATGAACAAAGAGCTGAACCGAAACTTGCCAAGTATGTCAAAATACATCATCCATAGAATCAGATCATAGGACACAAGAAGGCTAGAATGAGAACAAGAAGTAAGTCACTGAACACTAGATGTTTAATTTATGATTTTGAGCCTAAATTTGTTAATACTACACTTGAAAATGAACAATGGGTCAGTGCTATGAATGAGGAAATAGAACAGATTAAGAAGAACAAGATATGGATATTAGTACCGAGACTAGATGGCAAGAATGTCATCGGTACCAAATGGATATTCAAAAACAAGCTAAATGAGAATGGAGAAGTCACAAGCAATAAAGAAAGGTTAGTATGCAAGGGGTATGCACAAGAAGGTATTGATTATGGAGAAACCTTTGCACCCATTTCTAGAATAGGAGTTAGAATACTAATTGCTTATGCTGCATTCAAAGGATTCAAGTTATACCAAATGGGTGTCAAATCTACATTCCTAAATGGAATACTGGGAGAAGATGTATACATTGAATAGCCAGGAGGGTTTGTTGATCCAGACAAGAGAAACATGGTATGTAGACTACATAAAGCTTTGTATGGATTGAAACAATAACCTAGAGCCAGGTATGAAAGAATTCACTCCTATCTCATAAGCATTGGAATTGTAAGAACAAGTGAAAATAGAAATCTATATTTAAAAGAAGATACCGATGATAATATTCTGATTGCTGAAATATTTGTTGATGATATCATATTTGGGGGGTAATGATATGTTATGTAAATCTTTTGCTAATGAAAAGAGAAAAGAGTTTGAAATTTCTATGTTTGGGGAGATCAAATTCTTTCTTGGTCTACAGATTCTTCAACAAGATAGAGGCATATATATCACACAATCCAAATAAATCAAGGAAGTGTTGAAGATATTCAAGATGGAAGATTCCAAGCCAGTTGGAACACCTATGGCAACCGGATGTAAGCTGACAAAGGAGGATAAATCAAATAAGGTAAATCAAACTCTATATAGATCAATGATTGGAAAACTAATGTATGTTTTTCATGTTGGAATTATATTGTAATGATGTACTAAGAGGGGAGGGGTGAATCAATACTTCTAAAACTTTTCTTGGTTAGCCCATTTAACGCTTAATCATCAATTTGTAATTTCTTATCTAACTATTCATATTTCTTTGTGTATATGCAATCATATCACAAGTTCTTTAGTATGTAACCATAACAAAAACATTCATGAAAATAGATAACACATAACACAAGATATGATATCGTAGAAAACTCCTGTTAGGAAGTAAAAACTGTGGTGGGGATTGTTACCCACAAGACTTCACTACCTGTAGATAAGAAGGGGCCAGTTAAGGCTTACAATTGGTCACTTCTGATGACCTACCCTGTTAGTAGTATTATAGTGGAGACCTATTAAGATCTACTTTGTTTGAAACTTTAGCAACACTGTTAAGTGTGCACTCTGTTAAGAGATTTGTAAAGAACGGTTAAGTCCACCTTCTACAAAAGGATTTTAGATGTGATGCACTTGTTAGAATGCAACTACATAAGTCATTGATTTGATGATGTATGTAATCTCTAATTGCTGATAACAGATCCAATAAAGTTTCCTATGTATAAGTAATCATCCTTCCATGATTTAATAATACCTTTGTCTACTCGTCGGTAGCCTATGTGTGTTCTTGAAAATTGATATGATCTATTTCTAAACTTTTCATGAATTCTACCTTCTGCTCCTTAGATTCTCATCGTGGCTATCAAAAACAATGAATTCATAACTCACAATTGATTTGAACATCTATTTATACTAGATTTTGGCTCAATTCTTGATTCACACTTCGCAAGTCAACTCTAGATCCAAGGTTTAAAACTTGACCTTGATCTTTAGTTAGATATGTTTTAGATCTGTTAGGATGCTTTAAAACATTTACATAAATCTTGTTTGACCCTCAAGTTATGATTTAAAACAAATTAAAACTCTATAAATAGAATTGCATTGCTTTATCTAATTTGTAAAACTTAGATCTTCTATTTGTGGGTTCTCTTACTGACTGTCAGTTCTGATGGTTGGTTTTCTTGGTCATCGGTGTTCCTTTCTTGAATTGGTCGTCAGGTATGCCTTTTTTGTTCTTTCAGTTTTGTTCTCAAAACTGTGTCATCGGTGATGATCTCAATGTTATGTTATTGACCCGTCGGTGATGTCTTGTTCACTTCATCGATGCAACACTTGTCAGTGTTCGTCAGTCAATTCCATACTTAGCATTTTTTCATGACCTTTTTTTTCTATTGGGTATGCCCATTGTTTCCTGGTAATGCTTGTAGTCTACTGATAATGCTTGTACCAATGATCTCTGTCAATGTTTTTCACTAAGTGTACTAATTGAAAAATTAATTTCATCAATCTCCCCCTTTGACATTAGTATCAAAAACATTGATATGTGCAACATACTGAGTGTATTTAGTATGTACGCCTATGTATACTCCTTCCTTAGTCATTTGAATGACTCCCCCTATGTATATGTTGGTAGGTGTAAGTATATATACATATATGTTCCATCTGTACATACAATATACATTTCCTTTATATTCCTCATTTTTTTATTCTAAAGGCAAAGGTACTTATAGCTTGTCAAAAAGGTGGGAATGTGAGGACTTGATCTCCTCCATCATCTTTTCCCATTTATCCTTTAGCATTTCTAGAGCCATGTGCTCCAGTGATATCCTTACATGTATATCATAGATGTTGTCTACTACAGACATCTCTCGGGTTGCAATAAGGTTTCTCGCATTAGAAATATTCTGCTGTAGAATAGTAAGATTAGGCATAATGTGTGCCTGTAGTTCTGTAATCTCACCTCTTAGTTATGTTTCAACATCCCATATTTCTTGCCTTAGCCTGTTAGCCTCTATGAACTTGTCATGATGCACCTTTATACTGTCTGTATTTGAGGTTAGGCTTTGTGCACTTGCTGTGACATTAGAATCTATCTTTGCTAATTTTTCACTATTTTCTTTTGTAAAACTTTCAAGTGTGCACATCTTTTGAACTAAGGTAATTGCTTTAGCAATCATTGGCTCTAATTGATCAGTTAGTTCAGAGAGATTTACCTTGTTCAATGCCACTTCTTGGCTTATTTTATAAATTAACTTGTATTGATACTTCTTTTCTGCTTGTTCTTCCATAGCTTATTCTGCATCTATATTCTGGTCTGTGATCGCGTCGGTAAGAATAGCTATTTGTTCCTTAACTGTAGTATTTGCTTCAAGTTTTACCTCAAGAACAAGTTTTTGGAGAATATCTCTTGCCTTTTCAAGTGCTATTGTTTCCCTGTGTTCTTGTATCATTTTATTTTGAATGGCTTTTCTTTGACATAGCACTCCAAACTCTTGAAGTTTATCACTATCCAAAGTGGTAATATCCCAGTTTGGAACTTCTATCACTTCATCTAGTGTAATAGCCAAGATGTCTTTCTTTACTATTTTCTTCTTCTTCTTTGGCTAGGTGGCAGATTGATGTACTACCATCTGTAAAGCATGAGATTGGGTTGACTTGGTAGGTGAGGGTCAAGAAGATGAGGCATCTTTTTGTATCTATTCTGAGTCCACCGGCTGGTTTGGTGAAGACGTCTCCTCATGTGCCTTAGGTGTATCAACAGATGTATCTTATTTAAGTTTTATTCCTTCATCCCGCTTGACTCCTTCACTTTTATATTTTTCTTCACCCTTTCTCAGTGTATCCTTTGTTTTATTATCGGCTTCTTTGTTTTGTTCATTTGACACTTCTTGTTGATTGTCGGATGCATCCTTCATTTCTGTATCTGTATCCTTTTGAGTGTTGGATGCAACTTTGTTTTCATCGGTACCCATATCCTTGGGTATATTATCATCTTTCTTAGATTATTTATCTTGACTTGACTGAATATCAATAGCATCTATTAATATATTCATGTTTGTCGGTGTATTAACTGTTGCAATGTCAATAGTTGTATCATGTCCGTCGGTATTGCCCTTTGTAGCATTTATGTCTTCATCTTTTTGAACTTCTGTTGTAGGGTCTTGTCCTATGGTGTCATCTAAAATGTTGTCTAACCATGATTCATCATTTATATCATCAGTTAAGTTACCTTTTATTGATAATTCTTCCTTGGTAACTTCTTCATCCTCTAAACTGATGTGAATTTGACTTGCTGGTATCTAATTTTCTTCACTGTTTTTAGGCCATTATTTTTTACTATTTTACAGCCTTCTTGAAAAAAATATTTGTTTTAATCTTCTATTTGGACTCTTCATAGGTACCAAATCTTAGTTGCTTGTTGTCTACTGGTTCATTTAACAGTGCCTTAATGCACTCATTCGCTAATCCTGCTTTGATTTCATATTCTAATTTTGAAAGCCATGATTTCCTTGGTACTACTGCTTGGATGTATGTGAAATCAGTATCTACCATGAAACATATGTCTTCTCGGTGTTCCTCTATCAGAA
>MU225642.1:4065395-4076676 GCA_018584345.1 Thuja plicata
CTTTGGATCTGCACTCATGTGCCTTGTGTCCTTTCTTTTGACATTTATAACAATTACCAATAAAAGTAGATTGTGCTTGAGAAATACCTTTCATTTTGCTTCTGTAGATGTTTGAGGTGTGACCTGGCTTTCCACAATGATTGCATGACAACTTCTTGGATCTTGGGTTTATGAAAGCATTCCTTTGATTTGGTTGATTAGAAGTTTCACCATTATCATTGTACCCTAATCCTGTGTAGTTATTGACTCTCCTTTGTCCATCAAGAAAATCATCCATCCTTTTGTTGCTAGCCTCAGCCTTTTTAATTAATTCGTTATGTTGATTCTGGAATTTGATTTCATGCTTCAATTTTTCATTCTCTTCTCTTAGCTCACCTATGATTTGTATTCTTTCAATAGTTTTGTATTTAATCTATTTGCTTCTTGACTCATAAGAATTATCTGGTTGGTAACCTCATGGTGATTCTTAGTGAGTCCTAGAATATCTGATTCTTTCTCTTATAGTTTCTCTGTAATTTTCCTCCTATCGTCAATGGCTAGAGTTCTTTCATTTTCAGCTTTTCTTGCATCATTCATGACATCAATCATTTTCACCATTTGAGTCTCTTGACCAATTTGCAGCATCTTGATTTGATCTGTTAGATGTAGATTGATCTCTTGAATACTTTTAGTTTCTTCAATTGATGCATATGAAGCTTTGCTCATTGATGATTCCGCTGTTTCAAAGTAATCTAGTATTTCCAATTCTTTGTAGTCTTTCTCATTCAGTCTAGTTTCCATAATATTTCTTTCATCAAGAAATTTTCTCAATTTTATTTTTGCCTCCTTATACTGCTCATAGTTTATTTGCATCTATAACTGCTCATTCTCAATAGTCATATCCAGTCTGAACTTGTCCATTGCTCTGATCTTTTCTCTCAAGTCTTTAAGCTTTTCAAGAGAGAGACTTAGCTTTGATACCAATTGTTGGAATTATATTAGAATGATGTAATGAGAGGGAAGGGTTGAATCAGTACTTCTAAAACTTTTCTTGGTTAGCCCATTTAACCCTTAATCATCAGTTTGTAATTTCTTATCTAACTATTCATCTTTCTTTGTGTATATGCAATCATATCATAAGTTCTTTAGTATGTAACCATAACAGAAACATTCATGAAAATAGATAACACATAACACAAGATATGATATCGCAAAAAACTCATGTTAGGAAGTAAAAACTACGGTGGGGATTGTTACTCACAATACTTCACTATCTGCAGATAAGAAAGGGCCGGTTAAGGCTTACAATTGGTCACTTCTGATGACCTACCTTGTTAGGAGTATTACAGTGGAGAATTTTTAAGATCTACTTCATTTGAAGCTTTAGCAACATTGTTAAGTGTGCACTTTGTTAAGAGATTTGTAAAGAACGGTTAAGTCCACCTTCTACAAAAGAATTTTAGATGTGACGCGCTTGTTAGAATGCAACTACATAAGTCTTTGATTTGATGATGTATGTAATCTCTAATTTCTGATAACAGATCCAATAAAGCTTCCTATGTATAAGTAATCATCCTTCCATGATTTAATAATACCTTTGTCTACTCATCGGTAGCCTCTATGTGTTCTTGACAACTGATATGATCAATTTCTAAAATTTGCATGAATTCTACCTTCTGCTCCTTAGATGCTCATTGTGGCTATCAAAAATAATGAATTCACCCCTCCCCTCTCTGTACATCATTCCAATATAATTCCAACATTTCATACCAGAACAGATATAGCACATGCAGTTGGAATAGTTGCAAGATTCTTTGCTAATCCCAAAGAATCACACATGTTGTCAAGAGAATTATGAGATATCTAAAGAACATCAAGGACTATGACTTATGGTATTAAAAAAAAGGGAAAATTTGAGCTTCAACTCTTTATAGATGGTGATTGGGATAGAAATTTAGATGATAGGAAAAGCACAACTAGAGGAGCATTCTTCATGGGTGACACACTTGTCACATGGATCAGCAAGAAACAAGGATGCATCTCACAATCTACTGTAGAAGAAGAATATGTGGTTGCTGTTGCAAACTTCTCTAATATTGCATGGATAAAACAATTACTAGATGGCATGAATATAAATATTCTTGACCCAGTGATTATCTATTGTGATAATACCAGTGCAATTAATATATAAAAGAATCTAGTCATGCATGCTAAGACTAAGCATATTTCTATCAAGTATCATTACTTAAGAGAACAAGTGCAAGAAAAAGAAATACTAGAATATGTTCAATCCAAAGAACAATTAGCTGACATATTCAATAATCCATTGCCTAAAGATACATTTGGGTACCTAAGAAAGAGACTAGGGGTCCAACCCTTGTCTATCGGTCAGTAATCTGACTAGGGCATTGCATTAGCCTATACACAAATTAGAATATCATTCATGTCGATGCAAGAAAATAAATGGACTACAAAGATACATTTGTACACAATAAGGTACACATTTGCACTAAACACCAAAGATAACTTTGGCTAATATAGAGCTATGTTGCTGAAGGAAAGGAAATTCAAGGAATATATTAAATAAAGAGATATGACTTTGGCATTGTTGTCAAAGGGAGAGAGAATATCCAAAGGGAGAGATTACATATGAAATATCAACCATATCCAAAGGGAGATAGATTCAAAGGGAGAGAATATCCTAAGGGAGAGAATATCCATATGGGAGAGAGATTACATATGAAATATCCATCATGAGGAAGAAAATACATCCAAAGGAAGAGATTATCGTCAAAGGAAAAAGAGATGATCAAGGAGAGGAACATTCAAAGGGAGAGAAAAGAAAAATGTCAGAAGATGATACATCCATCCAGTGAAGGGATTGAATATTGAAGAAAGTAATCTGCAGGAAACAAATCTAAGCTATCTGAGCTTACCGAGAGCAAGACATTTGTATTGGTTATAAGACAATAATATTGGTAGTTTGATTAACTACAACTGATATATATTTCATATTGTATTATAAATAATATAGTATGATAATTTAGTGTGTTGCCATCAATGCCAAAGGGAGAGATTGATGAACCATAACTGATTGAATGTTTGAAGATGTTAAGTTAATGATCACCAAAATGTAGAAAGTTAATGCAAGACATTAAATCGGTTAATGTATTGTATTGTCATTGATGTCAACTTGATATAATCTGATTAATTGTATACATAAATGTCAAAGACTTTAGAGAACCAGAAAGATTAAGGTTATGCTATCACTAATGCATAAAATTTTAATATTCACAAAGTGACAACAAACACCGACAGACAGTGCACACCGATGGATAGAGAACCCCAAGAGGAAAGTCACACTGATGCCCAAGCAAGAAACCCAACAAGCATTACCAACGAGAAGAATGACAAGAATTACCAACGGGCAGAACTTCACAGTATTACCTGACAGACTGACAACCCCGATGGAGATACCTGAGGAGAACTAAAGTGTTGACCGAGATAACAAAGAGTTAAAACACTAAAAAGAACTTAAGTTCAAAAATGACAAAAGACTTAGCTAGCAAGAGCTAAAGAAGGAGTTAACTGGTTGTTAATATTGTTTTCATCGACAAGTTAAAGCTAGAGATAAGTAAAATATTTAAAGTTGTTTTATTCTAGTTGTCTAAGAGAAATATATAGGATAAAAATAAAGTATTGTTTTAAAGCAAGATTCGCTAGACTTGCAGATCACACCAAGAACAAGAAAGTAAAGAACTGAGAAACTGTGAAATAATGTCTATAAAGAGACAAGATAATTTATTATGAATTAGGGGAGTGAATAGAGAAGAGGATGCTGAAGAGAAATTGGTGAAGAACAACTTCATACAGTCTTGATCAATCAAGCTAAAGAATAGAGTTATATTTCTGCGATCACCAAGCAACAGAGAAGCACAACATCACCGAGAAGAAAGAAGTGGAGCAAAGGTATTGAAAATAAACATTGATCATAAATGTATTATGAGCTTACAATAGATCTGAAAATTTGCAAGTCTAAGTTGTATATGTGAACAAATCATTTACTATTTCAATTTAACCATTGGATAAGAAAGTCTCTTAACTGAGCAGGACTTAACAATCCTTTATATATTGAGATACATCCTAAGGAGTATCAAAAGGTTTGATCATGAAGATAGCATAGAGATGCCAGATACCAATTGACAAACTACACTGAGATTGGTCATAAAGGTATCATAGAGATGTCAAATATCAAGTGACAAACTATTCTATTTAAATCCTCTAACAAGGTCACACCTAACAGTGTGTTTGTAACATTTAAAAGGGTTGGCTCTTCACTGAGATCACTTTAGAACAGTGAAAATTTTGGGTTACCAGTCCCAAGTTGTTTTTCCCTTAACAGGGTTTACACATTAAAAATCCATGTGTCAATTGTGTTTATGATTCATTACTTTAGTGGTTTTCATTACACATAACTAAGTCTGGATTGATCGATATACACTAAGTAATTTATTGTATTTCGGTAAATGAAAGACGGCTAATTGGTAAATAGTAAGAATAAGGTTTAACAGTGAACTCCGAGCAGTACTTATTTGTTAATATTATTTCAAGGCATTCATCTTGTAGGAATGAAGATAACTAAAGGCTTAATATTGTGCTACTCAGTTTTTGGGTTAATTTATTGGAATATTTTTTAGGCCTCTCTCTCTCTCTCTCTCTCTCTCTCTCTCTCTGGGAATATGTACTTCTTGAGTATGTTGAAAATGTTTTGATTGAGACTATGTTATGTCCTTTGAATGAGAAGAAGGGTACAGGGGAGAAAGGTACTCTTTTGGCAGAAGATAGTTAGCCAAGGAGTTGAGTGATGAGTTGGAATGCCAAAAGGAATGACATGAAGAAAAGGATCAATTGATAGAGGATAAGTTGGTCTCAATGGAAGGGGGGACCAAGATTGAGTTGGTAATGGTGTTGGGCCATGATGAGGCCACGGAGTGTGTGTACTCTCCAAGCACGGAGATGGAGTATGATGAGATGTGTCTTTGGGAAGGAGTTTTAATCATGTTGCAGGTGTATACAATAATGCTAGAGATGTTGATCATGATGAAGATGATGAACAGTTGGGAGAAACAAATGGTGTACATTTTTCCAAGGAGAGGCAAGCCCAGAGTGAAGATAAAAGATATAAGGAGGATCTAAGAGGTAGAAGGAAAAACAAAGACAAGATTGTAGAAAGAGGACACGTACAATCCAAAGGGTAAAATGAAGGCTATGTTTTATAATATTTTTTTGTAGGTGTTTCCAAGGGACTTGGAAACTTTTTAAATTATGGGAGTATGGTTCAGGAGCACCTAGGATATAAGGGGTCACCATGAGGCCACATGAAGAATATTGAACATTAGAGAATGTGGGTGAACTTGAAGTTCCTAATGTTGTATAGATGCAAAGATACAAGTTGATGGGTATGGTGATCCCTCTTGGGTGTGTGGTGTACATTCACATTGTAAAATAGATTGTTTTCATTTTCACTTTGATTGGAAGATGTAGCATAGTGAACTACCTATCCTTTAAAGAAGATTTCAGCAATTGTCATGATGGATGGTAAGAGATCCACTAGGTTTTGCAAAACTATCTTAAAACCCTCAGTAACAAACCTTTTTGCAAGGGTTTGTTAATATCTTGAATTCTAACTATTGAAAATTATGATCTTTTGGAATTTGGAAGTAGACATGGATGGTGTATTAGTGAGGAGTTTGAAATTCTGATTGGAAGTTTTTTGGAAAACACAATTAATTATCTTAATGATGAAAGTCCTATAATAATCACCATTTTTTTTATTGATCCTTGATATAAGGTTGATGGAAATATGTTGATTATATGACACTGGGGAACTAGGAAGAAAATGTTGATTTCTCACTCATTCTTGTGGATTAGATAGATGATTATCCTAATAGGACAGTGACAGAATATAATCTAGAGTTATTAGAATTAATTATTTAATCCAAGAGTGTGATTGATGGTAAGTTTAATGATGTTGTCAAGACTAATGTTTCTGTGTTGATAGAACATGATATGGAGAAATCATGAAGATATGATATAAGGGTATGAAGGTAAAAACTTGTTGAACATTTTTTAATTATTGGATTAGAAATGAGTTGTATATGTGACCTTGAATAATTTAATGGGGTGATGTTGTAAGTTTTTTATTGAGCACTTTTGATATCTTAATGAAGATGATATCTTGATTCTTTGGGGAATGATAATTCTATGATGATAGGATGCCAGTGATATTGATGTAGAGCATCATGGAACAACCATTCAGAACCCCAAATCAACCATGGAGTTTAGTCTTTGACACAATATCTTCAATATGTTAGAGGCATAATCAGGTCACAATCATCATTCTAGGTTCACATATACATCATATCAACAAACCAACATCCTACCAATTGTCATACATTACTGTTTACAAGGCATTACAAAAACATTCCATCATATCTCAATATATTTCTCCCAAGGAACTCATTACTCTTATTCTTCAACTCTTACCCTTGGAGTCCAACATCAAGGCCTATTAGGTGTTGTGGTCACAGTCAATGCATAAGCCTAATTCCTGCAACAAACTTCATTAATCAATAGACTTTGAAGGTTATACCTTTCTCAATTCATTTCACTTATTCTAAAATGTCCTAATATGTTGATCAATCAATGCAAAAGCCTTTAATCTACTCATCCACAATTAATGGTCCTATCATCATCATTCCAACTTAAAACAAAATCCATAACTTAACCATTAGATGCGAGACCAAATGCATTTGAAAGTTTTGTAAATATACTCTAAAATGAACCAAGGATTAGACTTTTCTACTAGGTACAAACAAAAATATAAGAAAGCCATTACAACAGACTCATTAACAGAGGGTTTTAAATTTTTTTATAAAATTCCATTTGTATCTAGGGGAGCATGCAACAAAGGCAACACAGATCCAATAAGTAGAATATCTAATTTTTGTCTCCGACTGGACAAAATTATAGGAAGTCAGCCTCTTTAGGGAGTTTGACCAATGCATGTCATTGGTAAGAGGGATGTTATCATGAGAACATGTGAAGGATATTTTTAAAAGTGTCTAAGTGATTTGTGAATAAAGGGGCACTTCATTTGTGTTTAAGTTGTGATTGTCTCTACACAATGGGATAGACTTCCATAGTTGACAGAGTTGAAGATTAGATGCTTGATAGTTGGACAGTGTTAGACCTAAGGGTTTCTTAGGGAATCATATGCATTGAGAGAAGAGCCTTTAGAAGGGGGAAAGAGTTAGAAGACCAAGGTCAATATTTGTTCCAAGATAAGGATCTATGGGAAGATGTAGTGTAATGGTTTTGTTGAGATTTTTTGAAAGGGGGCAGTCACACTAGATGTCTATATGTTAACACAATTGGTGGGCATTGTGGAATCCTAAGTTGTGGGTGAAGAATGTCATTTGCAGAATCAGTGAGTTGATGGAACCTATAAGAATTTGAGTAGATGCAAAAAGAATTGGTGAGAAGTTATGAAGAATAATGAAATCCCTAATGATATGATCAGAGTTTGGTGAACTAGTAGGTAGGTATTGGTTGGATTGGAGAAGAGTGTTGTGAGGGTTAGTGTGTTGTGAAGGAATAATGCTTGAGGCTTGACCAATGTGGGTCATTAGAAGAAATAAATGAGTTGTGATTGATGATGTGATAATTTGTATCTGCCATAAAGAAGTGGGGATTTGTCTTGGAAGACATTGTTTGGTTGAATACAAATTAAGCAAACATCAGAGTTTTAGTGTTATTTTGGAAGGGCCCATGATTCTCTTTGCACTCTTACCCTTCCAATGGACAACTTACCTCTTACTTTACTAGGATCCAAATATTTTATATGGTGTCTCTGTATATCCAAATGAGGGACTTAGGTGCAGAGATAAAGTTGGTTTCAAGAATTGGAGGTTATGTTTTTTATTATGAATAGAATGAAGGTGTTGGGGGATCATTAGCTGCAGTAAGGTGTTTGATGTTTTGAACAGTCTTAAAGGGCATTAGGTGTTGTATTATTTACTTGATTGTTTGAATATGAAGGTGAGTGATTGGAGCCTTGTGATCAAATGGATGCTTATTGTCCTTAGAGATGATTGAAGTTAAAACATGGGTCTTAGAAAGGTTTTATTACAAAACAAAGTTAAAAAATAAATTTTTTCCTTATGCCTTGAGGTCAAGAACGACATGTTCCTAATCAACTTATTTGGGTTTGGTCCAAAATTAAACAACCAATATTTCTTTATGATAACAAATGGGAACAATAACCTAAGATGCTGGTCCAAAATGTCTTAGTGGAGTAGTCCTAATAGGAGCAGTCATAGGGGTTCATCTTGGATTGTGGAATGTGAGCATGGAATGGAGTTTGGGATGATGTGACTACCCTTTTAAAAATTTAAATGAATATTTTCCTATGTAATCATCAATATGAATATAATCAACAAAATCTAAATCAAGGACCTTACCTATGATGGTATCCACTAAGTAACTTCTTGTGTTGTTGTTCGTGTTGGCTCTGTTGGACCCTGCAATTAAGATTCAATAAATATTATATTTAATAACATTAATAGTAGAGCATAATGAAATATTGAAAAGTGTGTTACCTTATTGAGCTTCTCTTAGTTTCAAGCATAGTTTAATATTTCACGTGGAAACTCATTTGGCCCCTCCCTCACCCCCTAACATCAATCTAAAATCCCCATTAACATATAAAATTTATTCATTCTTTCATCCATTAATAAAATATAACATTCATTCATTATCACATAACATTCATTAACACATTACATTAATTATGATATAACATTCAATAAAATTCATTAACACATATCATTCAGTAATATTCATTAACGCATAATTACATCCATTAAAACATAAAATTCATTCATTAACACATAATGTTGGAAAATAACATTCCTCTACGGATGTCAATAAAGAGGGAGCACATAATGTTGGAAATGATTATTCCAGGTTTTTTTTTTTTCATTTGGTAGTCATGTACATTAAATTATATATAATGTAGTAAAATGGCTTTAATACTTACGTAATGTTTCTCTTCACTCAACTAGGTAAGTACCAAGTTAAAGATATGAATAAATATATTGAGTCTCTTATTAGTGACTTACTAAAGTTGTAGAATGGTATCACTATGTAAGACATCTCTACACCAATAGGACAAAGGTAGTTTTAATTCCATGAAATGCGTGTATGGACAATTCATGATGCCCTAGGGCTAACATATTTTTGTGGTATGTTATAAAGTTCAACTTGCACACTTCAATAATATTTTTAAAAGTATAAATCATGCACTTTTTAAAATAATTAATTCAATATATATATAATTATATAAATTAACATTTTTAATCCAATTATACAAGATCTTGCAGGTCTTCAAACAAAGGGAAAATTTGCATATCTAGTTTGTGGTCCAAAGATGAAATCTCATCAATCAAGAAGTTTAGGAAAATAGGTGTTTGATGAGTATAGGCACTTCCTCCAAAAAAATCATAAGTATTTAACTACTGAAAAACATGTTTTCAATGGGAAAGAAGAGACTACATGAAAACCATGAAGAATGACACCTTGGGCCTATGGAAGTTGGAATATAATAGAATTAATCATTGAGGTAATTTCATTCAATCGAATTATTTATCTATCATACATTATATGTTTGGAATTTATATTTCTATATTATTTTTTGTTTACTCATGTTGTAATTGATGATGATTGTCGTTGTTAACTTTTTAAACATATGCTTCATGAAGGTCTTCAAGGAATTAATGACCAGCTTCCAAAGGGGCTAAAAAGTTATCTCGGACAATTTAGTAGGTTCCCCTACTATGAATAACTACAAATTGTGCATGTGTTTGATACTATGCATATATGAAAGAATATAACTGAGACATTATGGAAAATATTTGATGGAAGGCGTGACAGAGAAAAATTGTCAAAATATGTAGTGACATTAAAGAATCCAATCATGCAATGAAAAATTTAATTCAATCAAATAGAAATGGAGACCAAATTAATATAAATGCTCTTCCTTGGTTATTAACGGAGAAACAAAGAAATTCTATAAAAGAAGTCATACGAAAATTTCAATTTTCCACAGGATGTGTTGTGAAAATAAACAATATCATAACAAAGAAAGGTGAATTTGGGCCACGGATGAAAATGTATGATTGGCATACCTTCATTAAGGTAATTCATGTCATTGTATATTTACTATATACATGTGTATAATGCATGTAATTTTCATTGTATTATGTTTGATGACATTATTTTTCCATTAGTACACTTAGTGAAAAACATTGGCAGAGATCACCAGTAGACCAAGGTATTATCGGTGAACAGCAAGCATACCCGACAGAATACAAAGGTCACAAGAAAAATGCTAAGTATATAATCCACAGAGATCACCGGCGACCACAAGCATCATCGGCGACCACAAGCTTCACCGGCGACACATTTTTCAGAACTAACCCGATAAGAACAGAAAAGGCATACCCCACGACAAGTTCAAGAAAGGAATACCGATGACCAAGAAAAATGACCGTCAGAACCGACAGTCAGTTAAAGAACCTGCAAATTGTGGATCTAATTTTTACACGATGGATAAAGCAATGTAATTCTATTTATAGAGTTTTTATTTGTTTTAAATCATAACTTGAGGGTCAAGCAAGCTTTATGTAAATGTTTTAATGCATCCTAATAGATCTAAAACATATCTAACTAAAGATCAAGGTAAAGTTGTAAACCTTGGATCTAGAGTTAACTTGTGATGCATGAATAAAGAACTGAGTCTAATTTAGTATAAATAGATGTTCAAACTCAATTATGAATATATGAATTCATTATTGTTGATAGCCACAAAGAGTATCTAAGGAGCAGAAGGCAGAATTCATGCAAAGATTAGAAATAGAATACATCAGTTATCAAGAACACACAGAAGCTACCGATAAGCAGATAAAGGTATTATTCAATCATGGAAGGATGATTATTAATATGTATGAAGCTTTATAGGATCTTTTATCAGCAATTGAAGATTTCATTTATCATCAGATCAAAGACATATGTAGTTGCATTCTAACAAGTGCATCACATCTAAAATCCTTTTGCAGAAGGTGGACTTAACCATTCTTTCCAAATCTCTTAACAGAGTGCACACTTAACAGTGTTGCTAAAGCTTCAAACGAAGTAGATCTTAATAGGTCTCCACTATAATACTCCTAACAGGGTAGGTCAT
>MU225642.1:4095955-4106152 GCA_018584345.1 Thuja plicata
ATCATATTATATAAACTTTCTTCTAGAAAATACTATATATACATAATATTTCCATTGATAAAAAATGCAAATGAACAATTATACTTCCTATTACATAAAAATATAATCTAAGTATAACAATTTGAAATTAAAAAAATCTTTTAATAAATTATATTAATGTTTACTGCACATTATAATATAATAATATATAACATAGATTAGAGTTAATTTAAGCTTATATTTCCCTAAGGGTTAAAGTTGCAATTTAATTTTTAAAAAATAATATAGTATAATATGTGTATATATTAGACTGCTTCGCACATTCTCCACCACACCCCTGTCCAGATTCATCCCCACAAACCGAACATTTGTTACTGCACTGCCCGATCAACATTATGTCAACATAATTCGAAAATCGGCGATCTGGGCGTAAGAGACAAAAACCAGCAATTTGATTGTGAGACAAGTTTTTTAGCCTGAGACAATTAAGGAGGTGTACAGTACTGAGCTCACTCGGGATAGGCTTTAAAGCCTATCGGCTTAACCACATATATCAGCTCAGGCTCGTCCTTGCAATGCTTACATACCTCCTATGGTTTTGAGATTCCAACAACTCTATATGGATCAGGATCGGTCCCTCCAGTGCTAGATGATGCCCCCGAAGATGATTCTCTCGATTGCCCAGGTCGAGTCAAAATATATCTCCCTATAGTATCTGATGTAATAGTGGTAGTCACAGATGCAATATGACCAGTCATCTCATTTTATTCCCTTTGGGAAGAAATGACTACCCTGTCTACAATGGGTGTGATAGCAGAAACTTTATAGCCCACGAGTTGTCTAAGAGCTAGCGTAGGGCGATCAACTCTAGAGTACTGATTGTTGTCTGAAATTTGACCGTTCCCCTTACCATAATAGCCAGAAATATCAAAGTAGTTAACTTTTAGGCCCAAACGGACCTTAGCGTACAATTGTTGTGCAAAATACAGTAGGATTTGGTCGTTATTCAGAGAATGATTGTACGTCGCAAGGAAACATGAATATATAAGTGTGGTTATCTTAGAATTAACAAATCTCGTCACCTGATGGCCCTTCACCTTAGGCTTCCCCTCATACACTGGGAAAACATCTTGTTTGATGATATCCTTGCAAACATGGTGTTGGGTCGTATTCAAGGACACATCTTTTGAGATCCCTGCTCTCAATGCTCAAAACATCTCAACAACTATCTGTAGGATGTATGATGTATGTGACCTCAAGCGAGAATTCAAATGTTCTAGACTATAAAATATAGTGTTGCAAGTATCTCTATACGCCCCATCAGATGTATATGTATGGTTTCTCTTAATCTAGCTATCTCGTTTTTCATATAATGGAAAATAGTAGTGATATTAGGTAAAGGAGTCTCATCATGATGTGCACTAGTCTCAAGATGAGCTATCTAGGAATAACATGTTTTGATACAAATTATGTAAGTGTTATGCTCAAACAAATTTGATATAAAATAATGACATTAACTATAAACAATATTAAAATCTAACATATGTATAATTTAAACGATGAAAAATTAAATATGAACATTTATTATAAATTAACATGTGCTAATCACCTAAATTAGAATGCAAATAATATACATACATGTCACCTAAATTAGATCAAGTAAATAAAATAAATTATGACATACACATACATCCATAGATTATAAAGTGCCTAGAGAGAGAGAGAGAGAGATAGAGAGAGAGAGAGAGTCTTAGCAGGATTAAATGACAGAGAGAGTCTTAAGGGGATGGAATGAATATGTGTGTGTTGTTGGCAATGGGCCAGCGTCCCTCGCGGGATTCGAGACATGGTTTAATAGCCTCTTGTGTCTTTTATAGGCCTACTGGTTATATCGGGCATTGACAGGTCGATCTTTTGGTGCAACAACAACCGTAGCTTCTAACAAGTGGTATCAGAGCTTTGTCACATGTTTGAATCACGCAAGCCACAACGATTGACGTTAGGAGGGGGATTGTTGGCGGTGGTCCAGTGTCCCTCACAGGATTGGTGACATAGTTTAACAACCTCTTGTTTCTTCTATAAGTCTAGTGGTTATATCGGGCATTGACAAGTCGATCTTTTGGTGCAAGGACAACCCTAGCTTATAACATGTGTGTGTGTGTGTGTGGGAGAGAAAGAGAGAGAGAGAAAGAGAGAGAGAGAGAGGTAAAACATAAATACTTGCATAAATAAATTTCTTATATTTTCTAATCTTTAAATCAAGTACACAAAATAATATACAGAAAAGGAAAGTGATTTCTAACGATTTCTAATGTTTTCTAATAAATTTCTAATGTTTTTCTAATGAAAACAAAATATATATACAAACAATGAAATGATATACTACAAAAATTGAAACAATATACATATATAAATTTAAATTCTTATAACATATTAAAAAATTAAAAAACATACAAATTATAAGAAAAAAAACAAAAATAGAGGAAAGAATAGTGCACCTCGTACCAAGCAATGTTGATCTATTGAGCGAAATAGCACAATCATTGTAAAAAAAAACCACCTCGGCCAACAGTGTTTTCTATAAGTTGTGTGGAGCCCAGATGAATAGTAAAATATGAAAAATTAACTATCATAACTGGGCTTATAAATTGAGCTCAAAAAATTTGGTCATCAATGGATTCGATTGAACAGGCACTTCGATTGAATCCAATGACGTGGGATTCGATCAAAGCCCTTTGAATTCGATCGAAAAAGGGCTTTGATCGAAGTCCCCTACGTCATGGACTTCAATCGAGTGTTCTTACTCGCTTTGATCGAAGTGGGTTGGTTTTAGTTTTTTTTTTGCCATTACATTTTCTTTGTAAAGAAAATTGGGACACACTATTGTGTGATCACCCAAGTCCTTTGTCGCATGTTTTCAATTGCAGTCGGGTTTCTAATACCTGACTATAAGTTCTCTCTGCATCTTTAGGTGTCATTGCGTCTCTAAGACCCGATGACAAGTCCTTCTCAATTATAGTTGGGTCTCTTGAACCCGACTAAATGTCTTCTTCGCCACACAATTGCAGTCGGGTCTCTAAGACCCCATTGCATATCAACATTCGTTGTTTTCACTTTTGCAATCAGGTCACTAGGTCCCAATTGTAACTATTCTCTCTTTTCACTTATAGTTAGGTCTCTAAGATCCAACTACAATTGATTTACATGTTGTCTTACTTGCAATCGAGTGTCTAAGATCCAATACAAGGTTCCATTGCACTTTCACATATACATGTAATCAGGTCTCTGAGACCTAATTACACTGATTATCCTTGTTTTTCACACTTGCAATCTGAGATTTTTCTTTGGCATCTTGTAGTTTGTGTCTAGTCCTTATCCAACTATGGAAACCCTTAGAATCCATCTCTGCAACTCTATTTCAGATGTTATTATCTATGCATTGGGACTTGATGACTACAAGCATGGTTAATCCTGAAGCAACATGATGACCTTATGCACTGAAGGATGATGTCATTGGAAATCATGTCTTCAAACACTTAGTTTGGTTTTTGTCATGCATTATGCAATTGTGTCTTGACCTATCACATGTAAAATGGAAAGTTATAATTACGCGAGATCACATTACAAGTCAAAATATATTAGGACTATATCATTTAATAAGTCAAAAGCTAGTTTGGACTCTTCCACCTTTTTCTCATATTCTCTCTTCTATAAATATGAGAGCGCTTGTAAATAAGCATCTTTTAGCAATGTAATAAAACTCTACTAGTTCGGGAAGCACCCTAAAACTTTGATTTTAGATGTATTTTTATCAAACTCATTTTCATATTTCACCATCTTATTACATTTCTATATACTAGCACTTGCACCAAAAAGAGGTCTAATAGAAACAAAATCGATAGTAAAATATACTCTAATAATATATTAGGGGCTAATATCACAAAATGTAATAGTTGTATTTATTAGTGATAATTATTTATAATATAAATGAATTGATTTTAGAATATCAAAATCTAAATATGAATAAATGCAAATTAATTTCAAAAAACTAAATTGTACAAAATAGTTTTACAATATAAGTTTTAGAATCTACAAAAACAATTACCTTAAGAAATTGATTACATTGAATACATTTGTTGTTGATTGTTAAGATGTCTTATTTTTTGTTGGCGCCAATTTTTTTAAGATGACTTTGTCATTCATAGGAATTGGCCTCTACAAATATAATTCATGTTTTGTAATAGAAATTATTTGAAGTAAATATAGTTTAAATGAGTAGTAGAGTGTAGTTGATGTTGATCATTGAAATATATTCTTCATTTTTTATATCAACTTCTTGTAGATGAGTTTCTATGTCTTGGAGTAAATTTCTACAAAATGAAAATTTAGAAAAGCGAATTTCATGTGCTTATGAATAATTGAAGAAAGTGTGAGAGAGATTGGACTTGTAATTGTGTACCTTAATTTTTTGGAGAGATTGTTGTTGCAATTAAGTTTCCTCTTATTTTATTATATTTTTGTATGGACCGTTTTGTATTTTAGAGTATTTCCCAAAGGAGAATGATGGTTGAATGTGAAGACCATTTAATGATTTGATTCGAGATATAGCTATAAATATCACTCCTTTTTTTTCTATTTTTCCCAATATTTATTACTACTTTTTGTTTGGGATTTTTTTATAGTAATAGCTCATGCCATTGTGAATGGTATTTCTCTACGATTACCTAGTGATACAAGTATAATAGGCATACTTTTTGGGCCATCTTGGCTCCGTGGTGGTCTATTTTAATTATCGATCCCTGTCACAATGTACATTGGAACATCAAAAGATTTGAAGCTAGTATTGTAAATAGTATCAACAACTTCTCCAAAAGCTCCATTTACAAGGCCTATTTGTGTCTGTATGTTAGTTGTGAGCATAATGTGTTGGCCTCTACATAGCAGCGCTGATTTTTCAAGTTGTTCATCATTGGCTTCAATATTCGTTTTGCTTCTAGTGCTTGTTACAATACTTATCACAATTGGACGGTTCATTAGTTTTGACATGAACTTTTATTATGTAGTTTCACTAAATCATTAGTAGTAAACAGGTGCATTGAGTTGTCAAAATATTCTTTTTCACTTGTTGTAAGTTGTTTGTTTGTGAGTGCTATTAATAGTTGCTAATTTTCTTGTGTTGATTTTGCATTTTATAAGCTTTGCAACTTTTGATGAAATTGTGTTTGTGTTGAAGTTTCACCTTGTTGACAAAACATTGGTTGTAAGACGATAATTGTCGTAAATTGGTCCCGCCGTATTTTTGGCACTTCAATGTGATGGAGATAGGTTTTTTAATCATAGGTAGTAGTTGTGTGAGGTCACCAATTAGAATTATAAATACTCCACCGAAGTACTATACATATTATCAGTGAGGAAATGCTTCACATAGCCTAGTATCCATCTTTAGCTTTGGCCCTATGAAGTTCTCATCAATGAGGATGTATCTTATGTGTTTCATGTCTTCTTTGAATGTTGTTAGTGTTGTCTCTATAGTGGTTGCATTTCTTTGATAAGAATCCTAAGCATTGAATGTATAGTTGATGCATATATGTTAAATGCAATAATTCTTGTAGGAGCTATCATAAGTATGTGGTTCTTTTATAAGTATTCATTTAAATAAGATCAAATTATTTTGTATTGAATATTATAATTAATATGTTTCATTAATTTACAATCTATATATCAATTTTAGAATATATATTTATTATTTTAAAAATTAAGCTAACATATTTATTTTATAATATTTATTTTAAAAAAAAATGAATTCATTGGAAATAGAAAATTTGATTTAAAATTTTTTAATTTTTAATGAAATTTTAAATATTCAATTTGATTTGAAATAGAGTTAAATATTTAATAATCTAACGATTTATGAAATCAAATCTATAATTAATTTTTTTTATCAATAATGGACCGAAGCTAAGAAAAGAAAGTAGTAAAATTAGAGTTTAGCATACATACTTGTTTTTCATCCAAACTTAAAACTTCAATCAGAAACCATGCATCATTCTAATATCCAGACATTTGTGTTGTTATTTAATCCTCTAGGATATATCGCAATTTGTCATGCAAGGAAGTTTAAATCGTAAATAAATAAATACGAACCACATAATCCCTAATTTTGGGCATGTAATTCAAAATTTTCATTATCAATCTTTGTTTAAATTTGTTCCTGTGCCTCTTTTACTGAATTCAGATATTTCCTCAATATTGAAGTAGCAAATAGCTTTTCTCACTCTGGAGCTTAGGTTTTCTTCATGGGGTTCTTTTATGGGGTTCTTTTCTGATGGTATGCTCCTTTGAACCGAGTTTCAATATATACTCTTTTTGATAATCAAAATCAATAAAATGAATATGTATTTTTTCCAAAAAAAATTCAATCCTCAAATCCTTGTCTACCTGATTGTCTCAGAATGATTTCTAATATAAACATGAGAAGATAATCCATTACTGGTTTTACTAAACTGGCAAATGCTATCTATATTGAAACCACACAAAGACAGATTTTTAAATTATATATTCTTAGAACCAGTTTCTAATAGCAGTCGTCCAATTAAATTGATTTCAAATTTGCCCCCATTAACAGAAATGGAAATATAAACTTAAATATACAGTCATTGAATATACTAATATATATTTTAATGTGGAAGTCCATTCTTAGTTTGCTAGCTAGCTTATGAAGTCTATGTTCATGAACGATACTTTCCTTGTATAGATAAACACACACTAAATCAAGAATATCAAAACAAGATAGATTATAGACTTGCCCATACTTTCTCCACTAAAGAATTACTTCCTCCAAACAAGCATTAAATCCTTCTACAATTTATCCATAGCATACAATTATGAAAACTCAAATAATCGCAGAGACAAATCTTCATAAAACCTCTATATATCATATTACCAAAGAGAGTATTTCTTCCATGATTTCGACCAAAATATGTAAACCAGTGTTGTAGCTATATTCCGACCATCTGTACTTAATAGTTTCAAAATGTGGCTTTTCTCAAAATAGCCCTTCTTGATATGGACTGTACAAGTTCTCCCATACTAACCCAACAAGACTTAAAACCCTAATACATAAGCATGGTAGCCATACTGTAAAATACTACTATAAAAACCACTATATCAAAATGGATTTATCTCTTCTTTTTTAAAATGGTAGCCTAATTATGGTAAAAGACTACATAATTGCAGTGCTGCATTTGTTGTTTGAGGAGGCAATTAATGCAGGCGCTGGAGCTGAGGAAGTGGGACCAGGGTTGACACTGGAATGTTGCTAGCTCTTAATTTTCATCCTTCACCCTTCATAAGTTTTAATAAGAAATCTACATTCCTTTTGATGGTGGGTTTCCTGGCTTCAAAATTGCCAGGGTCCACAATCTCCAAGATTGACATCCTCTGAATAGGTACCCCATCTACAGATATAGCCTTATATTTCTTTCGGTAAGGAATGATTAATTCCTCATTTATATTGTCCAGAACTTTATCTAACTCCCCCCAGGATATTCTCTTTGAAGATATCCTTACAGGGAGCTTCTAGGGAAACTTTATCCTCTTCTACATGCAAAGTCAGTATAAGGATGGATGGAATATCAGTATTCACCTCATATCTATGAATCTATGATCAGCATAGATGAATTGTGCTCCGATTATCCTCTCCATAGCCTAAACAATCAAAATATGTGAGACCTTCATATTTTTTTCTCATTCTTTCATTCTTAACCTTTTCTTTGCCTTAAGACGAATTGGAGTATCCATTGTTTGTCTCAGAGCCTATGCAATTGCTATCTGTCTATTCTTCCAAGAAAGCTAATAGTTTCTATCGAGACTGCATTCATCTTTATAACCACTTAGAAGGAATGATTATTAATGCACTTTCTAGTGTGTTCTGCGCAATATGCGTACCACCATTAACTTAATGATTGGTTTCTTCCAAATTAATCCAACTTTGGTTAAAAGCTCCGTTTAATATAGTTCTTTTACTTTTAAGAGTGTTTTCTTAAATCTATTAGTGATTTTTGTAGTTGTTTTTCTAATGATTGTGTGTTCTTTTTTCCATCAACATTTCAGATCATACCATGTAATCTATCATCTATTAGTGATATTTTCTTTTTAATTGTATTATAGAAATTTGCTAAAATATGTGATAGCTAAATGAGTGACATTTCATCTAATTCTTGTATGTGCCTTACCTAGTAATGAGATACATATGCCATACATAATCATGTCTCTTAAGTTGAGTAGTGTATTCATCGGTACCGCCCATCCTATCATATTATTAGTTTGCAATGCTGACTCAGCCACCACTTGGTATTAGTTCATAGTATTAGCTTATGTGAATTTAAATTCGAGTTTCTCAATTATGAGTGTTAAAAGCCATCTTTTTCATACATTATTGCACCTTCTCCTTTGTTGGCCAAACCATCGACCTCTGAATTAGCCTCTCTCGATATATGATTTACCATGATAGCTTTGACATATTTCATAAGTTATAATTATCTTCTTAGTAAGGCATTCAATATCCAATTGGAGTATTCCCTTTCCTAATAGCATTAATGACTAGTGTTGAATCCCCTTCAACTTCCAACTTTTTAATTTCGAAGTCTTTGCATAGTAAGAGTCCTTCTATTAAGGCAGTCAATTTTGTTATGTTGTTTATTTCTTCTCCTATGGGTTTAGCTATACTAAGAGTCATTGATCTATCACAATGATATATAATGCAATCTATTCCCGAGCTTCTAGGGTTCCCTCTGGTAGCTCCACCGAAATTTAATTTTTACTAGCCTTGTCTAAGCTAATACCATTTGCTTTGTGCTCTTTTTAGTTGGGTTGTGTTTCCCCTTTCCCATAAAAGGGGGAATCTTCAAACCATACCATTTATTTCTAATCCTATCATCCTAGTTGGTAAAAATTCCTTAATTTTGAGGATAAATTGACAATTTGTTTTCGATTATTTGCAAAAACAGGTTTTGAAGGGACCCGAAACCCTTTACAAACAAGTAAATTGACAATCTGTTATTAACAACTTCAATAATGGCTTCTTCTATTTTATTCATTAATGTCTCCTACTCCATTTTTATACCTAGAAGATTCTTCTTTTTCTTTCTTTCCATATTTTCCAAATTAGAATAGATGGGGCCGTTATCCATAAGATTCCAAATAGGATTTTCATTTTTAAATTGGGCCAAATTTGAAATAGACTTAGTAGATTATTGGGCAGCATTATGGTCCATCCTAATTTATTGTGCAACCATGTCCAACATTTCTGTGTGAGAGGGCAATTAACAAATATATGATTGACAGATTCTTCTTTTGTTTCACATAAAGGACATCTAGATGGACCTTCAAATCTAAGCTTCCTGAATTGGTTTGTTGTCAATACTCTCTTTTGGAGTGTTTCCCATGCAAACATACCTGCTTTAGGAAGATATTTTATTCCAACACATATGTATTGGTTTTTTGTTAAGGGATTCTGTTGTTGTTTTGTTAGGTATTTGTATCCATCCTTCACGTTATACTCTCAATTTTGCTTCATTCTTAATCAATCTGTATTCCCTTGTTCTAATTGTTATTTTTGTCTTCTGCAAGATTTTTTAATGATATCTTTGTTCTTTCTAGGTATGGGGAGATTATCCAATGATTTCCATGTCCAACCTAGAGAAGGGTCCCCACTTCAAATTTCTATATAATCTCAGAACATGGATGGCCCATTCTCTTTCCAAAAGTGTTTTAGTCCTATTATCATTTATCAAATTGTCAATTGTTGTATATCCACCCCATGAGTCACTCCAAAATAAGACTTTATCCCCTGCTACAATGTCCCAAGTAAGTTGTTCTAAAATAATGTCTTTGCAATTTATTATAAAGTTCCATACCCTGGACCCTTTTAGAGGGTTTGCAATTCTAAAGATGCTTGTAGAATCATGTTCGTTTAGATATTTATGGTTGAGTATTCTCACCCACTTTAAATGGGGTTCTCTATGCATTTTCTACACCAGTTTGGCCCCTAATGCCTTATTTTGCCACAATTAGTTTTTAACCCTATGACCCTGTTGGTTGACAGTTTGTCCTCCCGTTAGATTTATGATCTCTGACTCTTTTAGCACCCAAGGTGAGAGAACAAAAGGATGTCACCAACAAATGGGTCAGTGTATATCTTCAATCACTGCCCTCTGA
>MU225642.1:4121294-4153614 GCA_018584345.1 Thuja plicata
AAACTGTTGTCCCCCGAGTTGTCTGCATTACTATCAATAAGATTTGTATCAGTTTCTTTGTCTTTATTGACAACATTCTCAACCTCAATCTCAGTTTTCTCATTTCCTTCTGTATTAACAATCTCCAAAACAAGGTTAAGCTTTTCCCCAATTTTCAGATTATCTTGACTTTCCTCAGGGCTTTCCTTGGCTTTATTGATAACAGGATCCTCCAAATCCTTCACCATAGGGGTCTGGGTAGAGGGATTAGTCTCAACATTAGGATCCATCTGAACATTCTTATCAACCTCAGTCTCAGTATCCTGGGGGATAAGCTTCGCACCGTCAAGTTCCTGGAGGATAGGACTAGCTGAGGAATCCAGAACATTCTTATTAGGACCAGAGGCATCACTAGGGTGTTCATCATTCTTCGGCCCTTCCAGAGGCTTTGAGGAAGACAGCTCAGAGGGCAAAAAAGCTTTCTTAGATTTAGGATTCTTTGGCAGAGACCCGACATTCTTCCTTTTTTTAATCTGGGCAGGGATAGGGTCGGGAATGTGGTCTCTAGCATAATCATCTATTAGGCGAATAAGCCCGACATGGAGGATAGGGAAATTCTTCACTCTGTAGTCAGTAATGTTCTGGTTAAGCGAACAGAGGAGAAAATAGGGGAAAGAAATGCGGATATCATGTCTGAAGTGATTAACTAGGGAAAAATGATAATTGTAGACCCTAGAGAATCTCCCCTCGAGAGTGAAGTATTCCATTATAACTTTGATAACAGAACCCCAAATTTTATCAATATTATCCATATCAACATAGTCTTTCTTACCTTTAACTCATGTTTGCTCGGATTGTGTTGGCTATTAATAGGGAGCACAAAAAAGGTACCCAAGGACATGTTGCAACAAAATAGATATTGAAAGCATCTCATCGTCATATCAAAAACCTTAAAGATAAATTTACAAAAAAAATTTCTTGTGATATGCACCATCAGAAGTCTATAAATGGGAATGAGACAATGCCAAGGTTGGACCAGGACAAATCTAGAGCTGCATGTGTGCATTTATATATGAATAGAGAGAGAAATTTTTCAATTCCTAGCCTCCATGTGGGCCAACGGATATCAAAGTTTTTTGGAAAAGATTAAAAAACAAAGTGATACAGAAGCATCTCCAAGATTTCGCTTCAATACGAACATCCAAATCTATTTCCCTACTCCGGCTGTGAATTTATTGGGAAATTCCTTTACGCAAGGTTATTGAAGATGCCAAAGAAATGACATAGATGCTCATGACTTTCTAAGACCACAAGCTTTGAAAAAAATCAAGAACGGAGCGGATTCTACCATAAGCTATCAAATCAAAGCAGAAAAATGAAGGCGGTTTCTCTCATTAAAGGGGGTGTGTTTATTGTGGCTTGCAGTCTATTTATGAGCATCGAGGATGAAGTGATGCAAATGATGTTTGATATGCCTTTTATGGCTACAAATGATATTTGGTACGCCTTTTATGGCTGAAAATTTGATATGATTCTATGCAGTGGTAAGATTTGATACGATTTTATGGCTACAAATTTGATATGATTTTATATAGTTATAAGATTTGATACGGTGGCTAAAAATTTGATAAGATTTCGTATAGCTATAAGATTTGGATGTGCAATTTCCAACATGACAAAGCAATTTCCAGCATGAAAAAAACCATCGAATGGTAAGTGGTTTCAGCATCAGACACCACTTCTAGCATGACAAAAACCAGTGAATGGTAAGTGGTTTTAGCGTCAGACAGGTTTTACACGAAACCTCACGTAATATAGCCTATCAGCTAATTTGTTTATAAGAATTTACTTTGATCCATACTATCTTTAATAACCTAAATATTTAGATTTTCAATTTCCTCTTCTATACTTACTTTTGTTGTAAATATATCTTTGAAATGCTCTATGTTCCATTGTAATAACATTTGTTTAATTAATTTTAGCTTAGAAATAAAAAAAAATAGTTTGAATCTCAGGAAATGCTCTTCTTTCCACCATTGTTCTACCAAATCAAAAAATTTGTCCTCTTGCATCTACATCTTTTCAAACTTGAAAGGGAAATTCTTGGGTTTTTTTTCTCTTCATTGATTTTTAATTGAACCAAAAATTGATTTGATCATGTCTTTGGGAGAATGACAACATTAAAGCTATACGGAAAAGTTGATAAGTCCTTTAAAGAGGAATATATCAAGTTGTTTATCAATGTGTCTGAAGCCTAATCTTTTGTTATTCCAATTATATGTTCCATTATCCATCATAATATCTATTAAATTGTGAGTTTACCCAATTTCTAAAATATACTTGGGCTTGAGATTCTCTCTGTGTACCTCCCTTTTATCTATAGTATGATTTATACAGTTAAATAATCCTCCAATTATGCAGTTGACTAATGGATTCAATTCCATAAATCTTCCAATTTCTTTCCAAACTCATTTCTTCTTATTAGTGGGAGTAGGCCCATATACATTTATCAATATGAATGTTAAATTGCAATTAATATTTTTCAAATTTCCACCTTACCAATTTGTGTTCTTTGTCAAACTTTCACATGCCACTTTCCTTGGGTTCAATATTATACCTAGCCCTCCTAATACCCCTTCAATCAAAACAGCCTCACATTTCCAATGTCCTATTTTCCTTTTGAAGATAAACATTTCTTCATTATTCAATTTTGTTTCTTGTGTCATTATTATCTCTGCTTTAGATAAAAAAATGCAATGTTTTATGATCCATTATTTGTTAGGGGAATCCATGCCCCTAAAATTCTAAGTAATTAGCTTCATGGATCATTGGGAAGGAACTTCCCCTTCCCTACATTTAGTAGTGAAGTAATCTTGGTCTTATCATCAGCTGCACCACCCTTTAATCTTAGTTCAAATAATAATTTTTGGCCTCTTTTCTTTGTTGATTTCCCACAATCTGGAGATTCCTTATTAGGGAAATTCTGGCATAGCCCTAATCTTTCCTCATTTTTCTTATTGCTAGCCTCTACTAATTATTTTACCTCAAAACAAGGTTCTCTTGCTTACTCTACTATTTCATCCTATTCCAAAATCCTTTCAATAAGTGACTTTTTTTTTTACTATTTCATCATCTTCATCCTCCTATAATTGATTTATCCCTATAAGATCACATACTGCCTCTAACTTGATGGGGAGTGATATCTCATTGTATTCATTAGTAGACATCTCCTTGTTACAATTTTGTTGTTCAACTTTAATCATTGCTACCAAATCTTGTTGTACATTGCCTTCCTTAGTTGAGGTGAAATTGATTTCTTCCATCTACCCCTGAAGTTTGAATGTAGGATCGATAAAGGCTCATTGTGACTTCACTTCTTCCTGAAAAGCCTCAGATTCTTCCAATAATTGAATATAGGGTTTCTTTTTTAAAATCAATTTCTTTTTTCAATTCTTCTTTGGATCTTGTTGGAGCCTTCATTGGATAAATATGTTTATTTCCATCTTCCTCCTCAACAGTATTTTCTTCTAGTGTTTCCACTATGAAACCACCAATATCATGATTGATATTGATAGGAATATTAGGAGTTTTTTCCCTCTTCTCTCTTTTTTCCATTTGATTTCTCCATTGCAACTGATTATGATTTTTGTAGACTTGTGGTTAATTTCCCAATCTTTATTTGTTTTTATTTTGCCTCCATGGATTTTGCCTTCGTAAAATTCTGGTCTTAAATACCAACTCCCCTCTTCCATGATTATCTAGAAAGGCTCTAGGGTTTTTGTATTTGTGTCTATTTTGACCAATATCCTCACTTCTCTTGATAAATTGGTTACAAATTTTTCTTCCATTCCTATAAAGGACCTGATAGCATTGCCTATAGCTTTTAGGGTTTCAGAATGTAGATATTATGATGGTAGTTTTCCTAAATTCACTCATTTTGGAAAAAAATTTGGTTTATAAGTAGTAGAGTTGAAATGAGGAATCAAATATATGAAATGAAAGCTATATCCTTTGAAAATTAAAGGGTCTTCATTTAAAATTTCATTTTTAGTGTTTTCATTTTTGCAATCTATTAAAAGAAAATTTTCAGCTAGGGTTAGTATACTTACCTGGTTTGGGAAGTTATCATGCCACCAATTTTTTATGCTTTTTAGAGGCTAATCTAATCCACTCCAAATGGCTAGGATATCATGCTTCATGTAATGATCCTAGATATGTTTCATTGTTCCACTTGGGATTACAAAGACTTTGCCTTCATTGAAGTTTTTCTCCTTTCCATAGTTTTGCCAATATCTTTGATGGTTTTTTTTGTAAGGCCTTTTGTTCTTCCTATTATCCTTTTGTCTTGAAAACCATCTGTTATGTCCCAAGGGAATTGTATTCACCCCAGTAACATAGTCTAGGATGATCCTTCTATAGGTCAGATTTGTCCATCAATGCCTTTATTTTTAATAGTTTTTCTAATTGCCATTCATTTTAGAGGATGTTTTCAAGGAAAGCTTATGCTCCCCACAATCTTTTGCACATTTTGCTTGCATGATATTTCAACTAAGAATAAAATCCACACAAAATCTAAAATTAAATCTATAATTATTACAATAAAAACACATACAATACTAATCCATATTTTAGGCTTTAAATTTTCTATTCTTTATTAAATTTTACATTTAGGATTCGTATTTAGTATTTTATTCATTTTAATTTTTTTACTTAATCATTATTTAAAAATATTTAAAACTGTGATTATCATTTTTTTATTTGATTAAAGCTTTTATTTTATATTTTATATTTTATATTATATATTATATATTATATTTTAACATTGTATAATATTTTATATTTAACTCTATATTTTAAATTAAATTGAACATTTTTTATATTAAAATAGTTTATCAACTGAAGCTATAGAATTATCAAAAGATCACAGCATACAACAACATATGTTTCTATCTATTAGTTCATCTCCATATAGATCATATCCTATTTTATATTTTACGTATCAGTATGGTATGAACTATCTAGAAAATATACAATACATTTTAAAACATATTTAAAGATAGACAGTCAAAAAATTGATTCTTTCTTATTGTAGGATTACTCTCATCCATCATTGTTGTTACTTCTATAATCAACATTGTCCCATCCATCATTGTAGTTTTCAGCATTACTAGTATTCTCATTTCTATCCTCCACATCTCTGGACCAAATATTCTCTTGCTCAGTGTATGTTAGAGTGCCTCTAGAATCTTGGATCAAATTATCACTGTCATCTTTTGCTATCCTTCCAGTATTGTCCTCGAAGAAAGTAGAAGCTTGGATGTCCTTTTTAAAGATAATCATGGCTCCTTCCCTAACAAGAGATAGAAATCTGTCTCTTGGAACTTCGATGGTGATTGTAACCTATGACATGATATAAAATTGAATGAGTTTGAAATTAAACTCAATAAGGTCTCGTTTCCTATCTTGGAAAATTTCCTCATTCCTCTGCTTCCAGATGATCCACAAAATTTTAGAAGTCAAAGCAAACCAAAATTTATTCATCTATAAATCAAAATCATCCACAAAGCCAGCAAGTATTTCATGCCAGGAAAGACCAGTTTTTCTATTCCAAATAATGGGAGGACAAAAAACAAGGACCAAATTTTATTGGCAAAATTTCACTCAAAAAACAAGTGTTCAAAAGTTTCAAGACAATTATAAATAGAACAAATGACAGGTTGTTTACCACAAGAAGAAAGAAAATACCCAATGTCAAGTTTCTTAAGGAGTAGAATCCATCTAAAACAAATTTTCTTGGGTTCAACAGGAGAATGCCAAGATAGTTCAAAGATAAAATTTTATCTAGTGCTTGGCCAGTTAAAGCCCCAAATTTGATTGATTCTGTTGATAGTACCCACATCTTCTTTAAGGTTGTTATAGATTTATTCATTTGAAAAATCACACAATGTCTTACCATCTATCCACTTTAACTGGTCAAGCATTTGATGGGCCTTCATACTTTTACCAAGAAAAAAATTCCCCACTACTTTAGAGATAAGATTATATGTTTTTTTCTGGGAGTTGGGGATATTATATGTAGCACTAATTTCTTCCCAAGACCCCAAATGCTTGTCAATCACCATGTCTTGTATGAGGGAGATACCTTTATTATGCCAAATCTTTTCCAAGCAACATTGAGTTAATGCAATATGTTTACATTTAAGGTAGATCCCCACCAAATAGATCTGTCTAAAACAATAAATGATGGATTTTTTCCAACAACATTTCTTGAGGAGATCAATGGTCTGACCTAACACCATGCCTTCCATATAGTAGAAAAAACATTGGATCCAAATACTTTAATTTCAAAGTCCCCAAACACAATGTCATATAAAGGAATATCCTTCCATTGTTTCCCTTTCTTTATAGATGACTTGACCAAGTTGTTTTTGATCAGCACTTTCCAGGGTTCATTGTCATTCAGAGCTTTGAAGATCCATTTAGATGCTAAACCAAATCCTTGTCTCTTTAGATCCCTCAGTCCTAGTACCACCAACTTCTTAGGAGAACAACACCATTCCCACTTAACAAAGTGTCTCTTTCTATTACCAAGACCATATGACCACAAAAAATCCCTTAAGATCTTTCCAATTTATTAGTCTGATAATTGGATAAAATCTAGGTAGAAGTGCATAGTATACCGCATGTGAGGAAAGTACTTTTTGAACCACCTGGGCCCTACCAACAATAGACAACATATGTGTTTGTCATTTGAGATGATTTTTTTCAATCTTCTTGTAAATCCATACCCACATATCTTTGAAAGAAGGGTTAATAGAAAAAGGTATCCCCAGATATCTCACAATAGTAGAAGGGCCAGACTACTACCAATCTCTATTACTTAACCATTTAGGGGGAGTTTTGATCATCCAAGCATGGTGGATTTATTTGGGGAAAATATGGCTCCTGAGGTGTTGGTGCTCAAATCAATAGATTTTGAATTTCCTATGGACATGCCTATCCAATGCTGGGAAACCCAAATGATTAGGACAACTAACAATATTCAACCAAGGCAAGGTTGAACCTTCTCCAATTCTGGCTCTGCAGAACCAAGGCTGGTAGGCCTATACCTTAAAATTATGCTTCCAGTCTTAAGGATTTTTATTGAAGATAGAGAACACCTCAAATCCCCTCTCTGAAGTATGGAAAAATCACTTGAAATAAATCTAACTGAAAGCAATATATCATAAAATGCAAAACTGAAATACTTTGAGTAGTTGAAAGAATGTTTAGAAAATATGTATAAATGGAAAAGAACAGATGGATAGGATGTCACAAAACTTTAAACAATGAACTGAATAACCATAATCCAATTAATGAATAGACCAATGCCTTATTCTATCACAAGCAATAGAGTCAAAATCATCCCAACCCTACGTACAACCTCAAAGATAGTTTGCAAGAAACATATCACTTTAAAGGTGTTCAAATGAGCATATATCTCAAGATAAATCCACAAATATTTCAATTGAATTTAACTTTTCAAATGATAGACTGATTGATTGTGGCCACATATCAATTGAGTTTAACCATGCAAGATGAAAAGACCAATTAATAATAAAACTGTAAATTTAATCAAAAGTATGCAATATCTAACTATCACTTTGAAGAGAATAAAAAAATTTTATCCAAGGGACTAATCGAAAATGAAATTGAATCAATTCCCACAAATGAAAGAAAAAGCACTTATCTTTACTAATTTTGAAAAAATGGTACATCCAAGCTCATGTTACAAGTTGTTGATCCAACTACCCAATCTGTAAAATATTGTATCTTATTTTTGTTGTATTTTTTTACATTTTACACCACATATATATGTGGATGAATGGTTTTCACACCCCTTTAGGGTGAAGAGACACCACCCTATGTTAAAATTTAAAAACTTCTTTTGAAAAAACTAATCAACAAACTAACTAATAACTACCTATCTTTCGAATTTGGATTTGGTCGAAAATCTTAAATAGATTGTACAAACATAAGATTTTACTCGAGATAGGAAATTTGATTTTTTGAACTGGGTCTATTTTATATTTTCAATGTTTGATCATTTTCAATCTCTGTCGACATCATCTTTACAGAAGGTCAAAATCCCAACATCTTTGAAACCTTTGATTACAAAATTTTGATTGTTCCTGTCACAGAGCTTCCTTCCTTAATCCCTCAACTTTTAATTGAAAACTAATATATTTTTGTATCCCATTTCATGTACTCCATCATATCATCAATTATTGGGCATGGATTTTAGGATGTCATTTTTTAGATTTTTATCACTATATAGGACTCCATATTTTGCCAAAAATTTAGAGCTCCAACATGCTCTTTCTGGGGACGTATGCTCCATGTGAGCATAGCGAGATCCCAATTATCTTTGGAGAAGTAGACCATTAGTTTACTATCCTCTTCATAAAATATTTTTCTGAACTCAATTTGGTCGCCCATGGCCCCCAAAATGAATATTATTCTTTTCCTCTATCAACAATTTTATTTTGTTCACGTAACACTTTGAATCTCATGAATATGATCTATTATATCGTTCCTTATCTTTATCAACAAGAGTATTTAAAAACAAACAAATCTCAAAATTATTTATCCCCAACATCTGATCCCTTGTTGTATTAGATATATCATCCTTATAGAGAATACTTATTGGTTCCACTTCATCAATGTAGTCTTTGTCTTTTGATTTATGTTTTTTCTTGGAGAAATCATCAAGTGCACTATGTTCTTTCCTGGATGGAGGATCCTTGTGCATATGATCAATCATATAAGTATCTAAACTAAGTTCTACTTGGATGTTTCCTTGCACACAATCTACCCCATTTCCATTCTCCAGATATTGTTTCTCCTGACATAAAAGTTTTGAGGATAACTCATATTCAGGAACTATTACTTCTCTTATATCAAGAATATAATCATATAGATTATTTGGATAATTTTAAAAAAATTTGTTCAACATATTCTCATCATTATGCTTGGTTATTTCAGTCTCATCTTCACAAGTATGATACAAATCTCCCTCATAGGATGAACTAAATGATATCTTACCTTCTGAATGCATATTTTGAGTATTATCAACTTCAAAATCATCATTAGGATTGCTACTTTCATCATAATGTTGATAGATATAATTGTATAGAAAATCTCCTTCACATAATAGATTCAGGAACATAGAGAAAACAAATTTATCTTCCTCTACTTCCTCTTCAAAAACTAGATTCTGGAACATAGAAAATTCAAGCACACCTATATGAGGGTTTTCATCAGGATCATTGGATGTTTCATCAATAAGACTAATATCTTCATTGACATTATTTGAACTGAAACTTCCACCTATTCGTATGTTGTATGTTGTTCTATTTTATCTCCTCTATTTGATTTTTGGAAGTTATCATCTCCTTGGTCTATTACTCCCTGAATATATAATGATCCATTAACTTTCTTATCATGATGAAAAAGAATTGACCACTCTTCTTAACATGTTTTTGATATTCCATGTCTAACAAAGCTGAAATTTCTTTTGTACTGAGAAGTTTTTCTTCCTCATCATCATGGTCATTGATACTTGTTTCCATACACATCTCATCATGTATAGATTCTTCTTCAAATTGATCTAGATTTTCTTCCTCCATGTCATCTTTCCTTTCATTTTTATCTATTTCAACACAAATGTCAACAATCTTTTCATGTACATGAGCCTTTTCAGTATGATCATAAAATTCAGTTGCATTCCAATTTGGAGCACTTGTAAATTCTACCCTATATTCATCCTTTTCTTCCCTCAATACCTCATATACTTGCTCAAGAAAAGTTAGCAGTTGAGAATCATGATATATTTTTAACTCACGAAGTTTATCCATTAATTTCCTTCCCAGAGGCCTGATATCTGAAGGTATTTCTCGATAAATCTTTATCATTCTCATGAACAAATGTACTACAGATTCACTCTCATATCTTTCCAAATTTAAGAATGAATCCAAAGGGACATGTAAGATTCTTCTTCCATAATGTAAATTGGATCTTCTTCCTATATGTTTTCTTCTTTATCACTAAGATTTCCATCAAGCAAAAGGCCTTGTTCAATCTGATCATAAGCCTCATTTGTTCTGTCTTCATCATCTTCTTTTAATAGTTGATAGAAAAGCTTCATATCAAGGTCATTTGGCAAGATTCCTAACTCGCAAAATTTTCTTATGGATTCCTTGTGTGGTGGTATGATGTTTGATGGTATCTTGTTATAAATGTTTGTATCCTTATGAACAAATGTGGTGTAGACTCCCCCTAAAATCTCTCCAAACTAAAGAATGCGTCAAGTGGAGATATATTAATATCCTCTTCCATGCTGCAGTTTTGGTCTTCATATTGTTCATAACACATGTTGTCTTCTTCACTTGCATCATGAAATACATTAAGAAACCATTGCTCAAAATTTCTCCATGATGAAATGGACTGTGAAGATAATGATTCATATTCTTCTTATGCAATTTTTTTAATGTCCTGACAAATAGCTTCAACACTTGATCCTCTATAGAAACCTCATAATCCTCTATGAATGTATCAAACACATCCAAGTGTTGCAGTGTCGATTCATCCCATTCTCCATGGAACTTTGGTAAAAGTTGTGAAAGTTTTGGGAATAACTTATTTTGGATGCTCTGAAATCTCCTAATATCTAATGGCTCGATGCCATCTGGAATAAATGGTCTTCTTTGAAATGGCTAAGACATCCTGAAACAAAATTTTCCACCTTTTCAAAGAGGAGAACTACCATCTCTTTCTAAGTCTTCTCCATTAGTAGATTCACTGACTGAAAAAATTTATTGAATAGACTCGCCACCTCTTTCTAGGAAAATGTTGTTTGTTGGTCTTCTGGATTCATCCTTCCAGCTGAGAATATTGGTACAACTATTCTCTGATCTGCAAAATCTAAAACTCTAGATAACTTCACAATACTTATTGTGAGAAACACTCCCCGGCAGAGTTGCCAATTTGTTGGTGCTCAAATCAACAGATTGGATTTCCTATGGACATGCCAATCCAATGTTGGGAAACCCAAATGATTTGGCCAACTAACAAGATTCAACCAAGGCAAGGTTGAACCTTCTCCAATTCTGGCTCTGCAGAACCAAGGCTGGTACGCCTATACATTAAAATTATCCTTCAAGTCTTAAGGATTTTTATAGCAGATAGAACACACCTCAAATCCTCTATCTCAAGTATAGCAAAGGCACTCGAAAGAAATATAACTGAAAGAAATATATCATAAACTGCAAAACTGAAATACTTTGAGTAGTTGAAAGAATGTTTAGAAAATATATATAAATGGAAAAGAACAGATGAATATGATGTCACAAAAATTTAAACAATAAATTGAATAACCATAATCCAATTAATGAATAGATCAGTGCCTTATTCTATCACGAGAAATAGAGTCAAAATCATCCCAACCCTATGTACAACCTCAAAGACAGTTTGCAAGAAATATATCACTTAAAAGCTGTACAAATGAGAATACATCTTAAGATAAATCCACATCTATTTCAATTGAATTTAACTTTTCAAATGACAGACCAATTGATTGTGGCCACAAATAAATTGAATTTAACCATGCAAGATGAAAAAGACCAATTGATAATAAAACTGTAAATTTAATCAAAAGTATGCAACATCTAACTATCACTTTGAAGAAAATCAAAATATTTTATCCAAGGGAATAATCAAAAATGAAATTGAATCAATTCCCACAAATGAAAGAAAAAACACTTATCTTTATTGATTTTGAAAAAATGGTACATCCAAGTTCATGTTACAAGTTGTTGATCCAACTACCTAATCTGTAAAATATTGTATCTTATTGTTGTTGTATTTGTTTACATTTTACATGACATATATATGTGGATGAAAGGTTTCACACCCCTTTAGGGTGAAGAGACACCACCCTATGTTAAAATTTAAAAACTTCTTTTGAAAAAACTAATCAACAAATTAACTAATAACTACCTATCTTTCGGATTTGGCTTTGTTCAAAAATCTAAATTAGATTGTATGAACATAAGATTTTTACTAGAGATAGTAAATTTGATTTTCCAAACTGGGTCTATTTGATATTTTCAATGTTTGATCATTTTCATTCTCTGTTGATGTCATCTTTACAGAATGTCAAAATTCCAACATCTCTAAAACCTTCGCTTACAAAATTTTGATTGTTCCTGTCACGGAGCTTCCTTCCTTAATCCCTCAACTTTTAATTGAAAAGTAACATATTTTTGTATCTCATTTCATGTACTCCATAATATCATCATTTATTGGGCATGGAGTTTAGGATGCCATTTTTTAGAGTTTTATCACTATATAGGACTCCAAATTTTGCCAAAAATTTAGAGCTCCAACATGAGGCTAGACAAAAAACATCCAGACTACTAAGAGAATTATCAAACTTATCTTCACTAAGATCTGCACACAAAGCATTTTCATCAGCAAAATGTTCTATTAAAATCTCTTCCTGGCTGGGTAAAGTGATACCTTTTACAGGAGGCCCAACCTCTGTGTTCTTAAGAATGTAGGATAAAGTATTAGCACCAATAACAAAGAGACCAAGTGCAAGAGGGCATCCCTGCCTAATGGATCTGCCAAGTGGAATAGGCTCAAGGTATACACCATTTACTTCAATTACTATGGAGAGGTCTTTGAATAATATGCTAACCATTTTCAGAAATAAGATGGAAACCCAAAAGCTTCTAACATATTGAGAACAAACTGCCATTACATTGTGTCATATGCTTTTTCAAAATCTAACAGTACCATAGAAACATTATGTCCATCCATTTTGGCCCAATGCATGACCTCCCAACTTGTAATAAGGTTATCTAATATGTATCTTCCTTTGATAAGACTGGTTTGGGTAACATATACAATGTCTTTGAGAATATCAGAGGTTATTCTGACCAAAATTTTTGCAATGATCTTATATGAAAGGTTTAACAGAGTAATAGGTCTCCAATTCTTATCTTGGGATCTATCACCACTTTTAGGTTGAAACTTTATCACCCCTTGGTTGAAATTCTCCCCAAGTGAGTCTATCTCAAAAGCATCTTAATAAAGTTCCAACAATTCACAAGTTATCCACTCTTTGTTTTTTTATAGAATTCAGCTGGTAGTCCATCCATGCCAGGAGATTTCTCGTTTGCCAGAGACCCAATAGAAACATCAATTTCTTTTAAATCAATCTTTTGTTTGATAATCTTGGCTTGTTCCTTGGTCACTTTCTTGGGGATTAACTTGATGCATTGATTCATGGCCTCTTGATTTTCATCCTTATGTTCTGAAGAAAATAATTGTTTGTAGAACTGCACAAAAGCATTCAATATTTCTTTATTGTTACTAGTAAACCCATTTTCTCCTTGAATATCACTTATCTCTTCCCTACTCTATTTTGCTCTAATAAGATTAAAGGAATACTTGGATCCTTTGTCTCCCTCTTTGAGCCATCTAGCTTTAGCTCTGGTTCTCTATCCTTGGATTTTGTAGATCTGAATTTCCTTAATTGTACTTTAGCATTAATCAGTTCCTGTTCTAGATCTTGATCATTGCCTTTAGATTGAAGGGCTTTTTCAGTTTCATTGAGTTTTCTCTGGTAGAAGTTTTCCTCTTTCTTTCTGTCTTTGGCTTCTTTAGTCCCTATGATTTGGAACATATTTTTTCACACTTCCACCATCTGATCCCATTTGTCTCTTGGTGAGGCTCTAGGACTACAATATTCTGTTAGAATAGTGATAGTTTTGATAGCTTCCAAAGAGTCTTCATCTTGCAACAGTGAAGTGTTAAGTTTAAAAAGATTCTTTCTTCTATGTCCCTTGTTTGGAGGTATGAGCTCTTAAGAACAATACATGCATATATAGGGGAGTGATCTGATATACTGGCTGTGGATACACAGACAGGACTGGCTGCGGATACACAGACAGGAGTTTTCCCTAGTGTAGTCTATAAACATGAAATTCACAAATATGCATGAAACATTAGTTTAACATTCTTTTCAATCTAATTTGAAAGATCTAACTAGGTTAATCAATTTTGAAAGTGAAAGCAAATTAAGAGCATCTCATGGATCTGTAGCTAGAAGGACTAAACGAATGTTCTCAGCTGTAAAGCATCCTAAAGTGACAACCCCTAGAATGATAATTATGCTTTGTATGATGCAAAAGATGGATCTAAGATGAAAATTTATGCAAATTAAGATGAATTTCCCTATTCAATGCTCAAAATCTATGTAAATATGGATGAATTTGTCATTATGACGATACTACTCAAGAATGCTTTAATGCTAAATGCCCAATTCAATGTGCAATTAAATGTGGATTCTTACTCTAAATGTGAATTGGTAAATTTACACTAAGAAAATCCTCCTATTTATAGGAATTCTCAAGGGTGGATGGTGAGTTTGATTAACCAACGTCATAGTAGAGTTGAGGTCAAGGTTGAGTGATGGGTTTCAAATAGGGGGAAAAGGTGACAAAAGGAGTGGTGAGGATATCAAAGCCTAAATGAGTAGTGAGGATAGCAAAGTTCAAAGTGATCCATGTGCTCTCAATCCTTTCTTCTCATTGGCTATTTGATTCCTTGTCCTCTTTGTTGAAAGAAAATAAGTTTTAATTAATTCAACCAATTTAATTAAATTAGCCATGTAAGGGAATTTGATGGGTTGCATTTGATTTATTTAATTGAACTATATAACTAATTGATTTAATCTATTACATAGTTTAATTAATATCTTTTGGCTTAAATTTAATTAATTAATGAATTTGTTAATAAATCTATGATGGTGACTTGATTTGACCCCCTTTGACTTTGGTTGACCATGTTGATTTTGCTTGACAAATTTAGGGTGTCTACAAATGCCCTTCTTTGAATCAACGTGCGAAGTGCACTGGTTCAAAGAATACCTGATGTTTGATGTTGATTCGATGTTTGATCTGATGTGATACTGATGATGATGCTCCGATGTGAATCCCTGATATAATGATATCGATATGATGTTGATATGATGCTAATGTGATCCTGATGTTGTTTATATGATAATGTGATACCTATTTTGTGAAAATTATTCTATTTTAATGCCCTGGTGTTAAAAAAAAAGGATTTTGACGTTTGATGTCCCCGATTCTAAAAAGTGCCCTGATTCACAAAACTGTGCACCCTGGTGCTAGTATGCCCCCTGAGGATTAAAATCAAGATGATGTAGTAAGCGTTGACGCTAAAAATATGATTTATGATGATTGCAAAAAAATTATGAAAGGTAGCCATGACGATTTGAATCCCGAAAAACATGAGGACTGTTGAAGTTGAGAAAAATATCTCAAAGTGTCATCATGAAAAACACTCCTTAGTGAGAAAATAATCCTACCAAATACCTCCTAGTTGCAAAAAAATGACTTTGAAAAGGTGCAAAATGCATTTGGAAGCCCATTATGCAACTTGGTGGTTTGGAGTGTTTTGGTGCAAAGTGATTGTGAAGCTGAGAATGGTGGTCCTTGTGGCAGAGCACCAGTTTGAGAGAATCTGCTGGTATTAGAGACCGTAGGAGTATGAACCCCCGGTATGTGTCGCAAAAACCCCTCTTTTGTTGCATGTTTTATTGTTTTTGTAGAAACTAGGGTTTTAAAAAATTTGTGAAAAAAATTGGTAAATTCATATTTTTAGGGCATAAAATGTTGAATGTTGAAATGGGTTTAAGTTGGATAGTTTTCAAAAATGCAAAAATATAAATTTTTTAATATGCCCTACGGGCTGGGTGAGCTCCCACCGTGCCTGGGCTGAGCTCGCTTGCACTGAGTGCGCGTCTGCGCCACCGGGCGAGTTCGCTCGCACCAGGGTGAGCAAAGGTCGTGGCTCAGCGAGTGGAGCTTGCAGCTTAGCGAGCCAAGCTCGTAGCTCGAGCATGTTGAGCATGGCTCAGGGGAGAGGAGGTGGAGCGTGGAAGGAAAAGGGTAAGGTGTGGGGTGGTTAATTTAGTTTTTTTTTTTTCCTTTATTTTTTTTTCTTTGTTTAATTTTTAATTTAATTTTTGATGTTATTTGATTTTTATTTTTACTTTTTATTGTTTAATTTTTTTATGTTATTTGATTTTTGCCACAATTTGTGAATGTTTTTCATCGATTTTGGAATGTTTTCATTATTTTTTATTTTATAATGATGATTTTTTATTTTATTTCATCAATTTTGGAATGTTTTCATCAATTTTTTATTGTTTTCAGCATCGATGATGAATGGTTTTTGTCGTCAATTTTTGGAATGCCATTGATTGTTGAATGTTGTGTCCCTTGGTAGATAAAACCGATTGATGAAATCTTAAAATGTCACATATTACCAAGAGGTGTATAATGTTTCCTCCATGTGCGTGATGAAAGTGATGTGTCGTGAGAGGTATGATGTTGTTTATCATCAAGGTCTGAGTGAATGGATGAATGTGCGAATGTAAGCATTGTGTCAATCAATGTAGGATAATAGATAATAGATCAATGTTGTATTGATGTCAACCCAATAGGATTGAACAGATGATGATTTTTTTCCTCACGATATAGAGGTGCAAAAGTCAATGTGCTCGTCGAGATCCTCTAAATCTCATATGAGCAAGTAGATAGTAGAATATGATTGACTTGAGATAATTGATCTAATATTGATGTTGGTTGCATGACTGTAATAGGTTCAGCTAGATAAGATGAATATGAGGGTGGCGTACCCTAAACCATTAGTGTTGATTGCATGTTTATCCCTAGAGGATCGACGCGTATTCAGATGATGTGGATTAGGATATTTGTTGAGTATACCCCAAATTTGGTTGAATCAAGGACTGTTGATAGCAGTGGCAAAGAGGTGGCACAACGACCATAATACCTTGCATTTGCCCACCAGAGAGATGACTATCACACCCAAGGATATATACCGGATTTTACAGATCCCAATTTTGAGAGAGTTAGTGCACGTTGGTCCTTATGATGATGGAGCCATAGTACGCTGAGTATTTGAGGATGATCATATCAAATGCTATACAATGACCTCAGATACGATGATGCAGAGATATTATGCCCCACTTCCCACAGTTGTATCAGCCTTGATTGGAGGATTCCTCATACCTGACCGAAGAGCGCATAGATTTCACATTGGTTGGGGTTGTTTATTGGAGGATATGCTTACGATACCATTCCACTTTGCTTAGGGTACATGCATTCTAGCACATTTATATCATGAGCTGCATTAGGTGGTATATGAGTGTGCAACATCTTTATCAGTTGGTGCCATAGTGTTAAAGATTTGGGTAGGGGAGCATATTTTTGTGACCCAACCAGTTGCAGAGAGAGCACGAGAGGAGGATCATCCCTTCATCTATGGATACAATGGTTTTCTTGTCTAGCCAAAGCTGGGAAAGTTAGAGTATTGGAGGAAACAGATTGACAATCTAGATATTGTCTGTTGGAGACCTTATTTGGGCCTCATTTTGTACCTTCATTTTCGACCAAAGGCCATTTTGGATTGTGATGTTCACTTTGTTTTTGTTTATGTCCCAAAAAGGTCAAATTTTTGACTTCAGTTAACTTTATTGTTGAAATTTCAACCATATCGAGATATAAACAAAAAAAAAGAAAAGTGAATGAACTCACTTCATTTTGTTTTAGGCAAACTGCGGGCAGGAGTAAGGGTAGTAGCATTGTTCGACATCTGAATACTGGTATGTCCAAATTATTTATTTTCTTCATATCATGCAATCAATTTGAAATTTATATTTTGAACTGAAGTGAAGTAAGTGGAAACCCTACGCTTAATTCTAGTACCACTGAAAATGTTTCAAAATCAATCATTCTTTGCCCCTCTAATTCTTGGGTTGTGATATTGTTTCCATTAGTCAAGTGCATTTATTTATCTCAAGCACCTTATGTAAAACTAATTTCAAAATTGTCGATATCATTATATAATACCCTTTATTTGGTAAATTATTATCGAATTATACTACCTAAATCCTTCCCATGCGTCTATGAATACTAGACTCTGATTTATTCTTTTGACGCCTAGAAGAAACTCCATAATTCTAGTTTTGCATTGTTATTTGTATTATAGTGGATATGAAGGGCATGATACCTATCATTTAAGGGCACGGTTTTTAAAGAAAGTGTCTCGACCCTCACCCCAATATGATCATTTTATGTAGGAAGCTAGTTTTCACCTCAGGAAGTTGCACGCTAAGATATGAGATTTACCCCTCTTGATTCACTCACACCTCCAAGTATATTTTTTGCTCCTCCTTATGATGCGTCCTTTGTGAGATCAAGTATGATGGTTATCCAAATTTTCCTTTTTCTTATTCTGTTATTTTATTTTTTACTAGATATTATAAAATAATTGTTAAAATGATGCCTTGCAGACAAGTCATCTAGAAGGTTACCGATTATATTAGATATTAGTATAGGTTCAATAGTTATTTTTCATTGGTTGTTTCTTAGCAATACAAAGGAACCTGAAGTCTGCAGTTTTGAGAAATCAAACAACCCTTGTGAGTCAGAATGAAGGTGATACTGCTGATTTATTTACCATTAGTTTGTGATTTTCTATCTAGAATATCCAGTTTAACATAACACATAAAACTTCAACTTTTCTTGTTTCTCCCTGATATGAAGATGTCCTAGAAAGGAGACATTTGAAGAGAGAGCAAATTTCATTCAGCTTAGAAACTTTGATCGAAGAAACTAACGATTTCAATGATAATAACAAGCTTGGAGAGGGAGGGTTTAGCCCAGTTTATAAGGTATGAGTGTACTTATCCTTGGACTGAATATTATATTTTGTGGGATCCAACAAAATAACAAAGATCTTTATCCTTGGACTGAATATTATAGGAGTATCTAGATTAGTAGGAAGATAGTTTCCAGAGGCATGTCGATTGTGGATGCAGGGATGAGGAGAGTGAACTAGCGGTTGAATCCCATTCTATCCTATCCCTTCACCAACTCCAGGTGAATGTCATATTTTGAAAGTTTAGAAAACATTAAATGATAAAGGGAGGTCCATGATGTTCATTATCAATAGTCTAAATTTATGTGTGGGTGTCCATTCCTTCACGTGGGACTAGTTTTCACATCCCATCTTATGTTTTTTCTTTCTAATGTTTTATTTCCAATTCTTTCCAACACCTTCAATGTTCGACATGGATCAAATTGATAGGGATGTGACAAATTCTAGAACTATCACAAGGGAGACTAAGAAAATCATGTTTATGCTACCAGAGACCTTAAAGATATCTACAACTCTCTCAAGAGAGTAATAAAATCAAGCATACATTAACGAAAAACTTTTTCCCCAAAGAGAAAAAGGTGCATCCATGGATCCATGGTTATTTCAATCCATCCCCACTTTCATCCATGTCTTTCATTTGCAACTTCTCTACTTCCATTTTTCTTCCTCTAAACTTTTCAAACTATCTACAATTTCATATGGTATTTTTTCTTTCCATCTAAGAAATGTAAGAAATGTCTATGAATATGGACTTATCTTTCTCTTCCCTACAAACCTAATCCACTAAACCTTGAATATTGACCAAATTTTTAGAATATTGAAAATGGTCAATCATTTCTTACATCAATTGATGACTTTCTGGAGCGGGTTAAATTAGAGCCTTTTATTGAACCCAACCCCTATTCCCTACATAGTTGCATTAATCCTTTTGTGTAAGCTATCTTCTCCTCATGAATTACACCTCAAGTATTTTTTATTACTCCTCTTTCATATTGTTTGAAATATTTAATAGTAACATCTTCTTTTCTTTTGATCATTTCATCTTTAATGAGGGTCTTCATACCCTTCACTATAATTACTTACTCCATCACTTCCTTGAGTCTTTTATTTCTCTATTCCATAGTAGCCATGACATGCCTATCCTTCTCATTTTACTGTATGTACTATAATAATATCTACTTGGCCACTGTCTTAAGCTTAGTGTTCCTTACACTTTTATTGATGCAATAATCATTAATATTTTGATGTGATCTCCCTATCTTAAGCATTGTATACCTTGCTATCTATTCTTTGAAACCATGGTTTTTTAACTCATTGTCTTTCATTCCTTTACTATGTTTTAAAGCCTTGGCCTTTATAACATGTCTATAGTTCATCTCTATTCATCTGTAACAATGGTTTGCTAATCTTAAACATAAATATTCTCTATATTTTTCACATGTATTATCAATGAATGTCATTGTATTGTAATTATCTTGACATTGGAATAGATCAATGTGTTCTTCAACATTATATTAGACATATAATACTAGTGCAGGAGCACCAAGGCCAAGAGTTGAACACTAGAGCACTAAGGGTCCCTAGATGAGTTGAAGATTGGGGTAACTAAGGGCCTAGTTGGGTTTAAGGGGTAAGTTAAGGTCTAAATCTTAGGAATTGATCCTAAACGACCTTTAGAAGTTAATATCAATAATACACAATGCAAAAGGGATAGGTAGTTGTCGAGTTGACAACATTAACCAAAGTGTAATCAGACAGTTTTAACTGTCTCAGTTAGTTTGAAGACAATTTTGAAGGTAGTTTTGGTTGTGTCGAAGGATCTATTTTGTGGGTAATGTCAAGGGGAATAGATGTATTGAATTCTGAATCATGAAACAAAAATATTTCTTGCAATAATCAATTATGCCCGTGGGTACAGTCTCTGATCTTGTGACTTTAAACACTCATAACACTGCGAAATTGATTGGAAAATGAAGTAATATTATTTTATTTTGAGTTATTTTCACTTCCATGTTAATTATGTGTTGTTTCATCAACTTCTAAGACCAGGAATCACATTTACTTCTGATTGTTCCTGAACTTGCCATTTTGATAGTTCTGATCATTTTGAGGGTCTCCATGAGTACATAGAATTCTCCCACTTTTTGTGATTAATGTGACTTGTGGGAGGAGTCTATCCCTGTATCATATGTTCTATATATGGTTTTGTATGCAAGGATAGATAGGATATTGAAGAGAGGATCAGACATTGTTGAAGAATGTTGATTGAGGGTATGGAATAGGTTGGACCAGTCAAGGTCTGCAAAATCTACCTGAAGGAGGGCCACTTTTTATGACATTTTATGCTTGGACATGTTCATTGGATGTTCTTTTGGAATTTTGTATCTCCTTCATATTGGGAAGTTGATGATGGAAAGGATTTTTTGTAAATCTTAATGCACACTTTCTTTGAAACAATGGAATTTTTTTAAATAATATTGCATGTTTTCTTGTAGATTTGAGGACTTTAATATCTCGCCACTCTCGCTTAGGGCAATCAAAGATGCTATTTTTGAATGAATGAAAATTATCTAGTAAGAAAATCTTCCTTCAATTATTAAGGGTACAAAATATTATGAGTGTCCATGTTCTTTTAAAAAAAGTTATTTAGTTTACCCTTTATTAACTTTTCAATTTTTGGTTGAGTGAAAGAAAAGTAGATTCTTTACATCATCCTCTTCCTTTAATATTCCTTACAGCCTCAATGAAAGCTTCATTATAGATAAGGAATATTAATAAGAAAATATATTGATATCCTAGTGCCAACTGTAGTGAATGTCTTCAAACCCATGAATTTCCCATCACAATTGCATTCATATCATAGAGATTTAAAGTTAGAACTTTAGTCTCTCTAAAATCCAATTCAGTATTTTTCATTAATGCAACCATGCAAATCTACACCTACAATAGTTCATCCATGTAATTACAAATTGATTTTTGTGGCCATCTAATAAGAGTACATTTGCAACATCTACACAAATTCATGCCCTTTTTCCCGCAAAGCCTTCATTAAACTGACAATATGATGGCTTTCCTATCCATAAAATCCATTCAATATTGTGAAAACAAACTTTTTAAAAATAAAATGGAAAATAAATCATCATTTTTTGGCACAATCCTTTGAGTAACTGGAGAACACATTGATCCAACTTGATAGATTGCATAATTAAGATTTAAAAAAATGTCTAAGAAGAAACATTCTTATTCTTGCACTCAGAGTTTGCTTGAGCACACTAATTAAGAAAATAGGCATCTAAGTGCTATATACAGAAAAGTGTCTAATTCAACTATTATCATACAAGTCAATCATATGAAAGGTCATTATCTTAATATCACAGTTGGCTTCCTATGGCATAAATTTGGCTCTTCTTCCACTTACAACTTGTTGACCAGTACTATGCTCATACTATATTCCAAACGTCCAACATATGCATCTGAATCTGGTTCTTTATTGACATAAACAATAGCACAACAATAAAAAAACACATAAATTTGACTTCTCACAATATAGGTGTTGGTAACAAGCCACTTGGTTCAAGGATATTCTCATAGTTTACCATCCTTAATTGAAATTTTCCCTTTGAATGTTATTTCCTGTCGTAGAGTTTGTGTATGTCATTCTACACAAGGGTTTATTGTCATATTCTATGTATAAATGGACAAGAGATTAGAAATTGTAAATAAGGGTTTATTGTCATATTATATACATAAATGGACAAGAGATTACAAATTGTTAAAAATAATCCTAGTTGTGAAAACCAAGGTTACTAAGTTTGTACATGGAGGATAAGCCAAGTAATAAGAAAATATTAGTATGAACTATATAACCTAATATGTCATTGCCTAGCCAAACCATGGATGATGGAAGTCAAAGGGAAGAGACTTTACCAAAAGATAGAAGAGCTATAAGTGTTACAAGGATGTCCAATACACAATCACAAAAAGTGGTAGAGTCTTCAATTCACAAATTTTTATTTAACCCATGCTCTATTATTCCATGTGATATCTACCAATTTCAAAGAAATGTTGAAAGATCCAACTATTGTTGATCCCATGTTTCCCCTCATTGGAATAAATAAACTATATACCAACTTCCTTGGGAATGAAATCAAAATTTATTGCAATCATATGCTTGCTTGAAAGTCCCTGGACATGTATGATCCAATAATGGGAAAACTAAATGTACAAAGACCCCACTAGTTCTCTTGAGGCAATTTTGTGAAAACAATGGTAGATTGGATAGATTCTACATCTCCCTAAACATTATTTCCACAACAAGGTTTGGTGGATTGGTCTCAATAAACTCCACATTTGGGTAGGGATGTCGGGGAGAGTGTATGGTACCTGTCCTATATGTTGCAGAAGGCCATGCAAAGTTATGGCATGTGCATGAGAGGAAAACAGTGATTGTTACAGTCACAGATTGGTAGCAGATAGAGGTAACAATGATTTGGCTTTTTCCATGGAGTTTTGGCAATGTTGGTGTCATGGGGACTTGTGGATGTAGTATATGAAGGGTCTGCAACAAGTAGAAAGTGTTGATGAGGGAAGATGGTCTAGGTATTGGGTTAAACAACAAGGTTGCTGAGGGAGATGATGACTGTTGCAGAACATAGTGGAAGGTAAATTTATTTGATTTTAGTTATTTTTAGTGACTAATGAGTTTGGTCTAAGTGTGTGGATAGAGCCTAACAAGGTATGAAGGTTTCTAAATGATTTTCTAAGTTGGAGAAAACAATCTAAGGGTTACGCCAATGCATTTGTAGAGGTTGGTGTAGACTGTCATAGTGAGAAAATGACTTGGAGACATAATAAATTTTGATCTAAAAGTTGTGTTTATAAGTTAAATGAACTTGATAGAGTGTGAATAAGGGCCTTAGGAGCCTAGAGGAAGTAGGGAAGGTGACTAAGTGTGTGGAGGAAGGATGCAAGGGAGAATGGTTCTACAAACACCCAATACTCCCAAGTTCCAAAATGCACTAGTGCCCAACTAATCTCCAAAATTTGGGACACCTTGGGGCACATGTGGACACACTACATCTCCATTTTTTAGACTTGGAATATTTCCCATAAAAATTTGTGGGGACTCGTAATGCCAATTTCATTGTTCTCTGCCAGTCACATTGAGATGCCTTGCTAGGTTTTTACTTATAACTTCCCCAAACTTCTCATCCTATGATCACTCGGTGTGATCAAATGTTATGTTCGATGAATTCCATGTCGCTTAGTAAAAACTACAACTTGGTGTATGCAATCTATCTGCTCAGTGTGTATACTCCTTTGCCTTTACCGACTAACCTTTCTGATTTACCAACTTATCTTCTTGACTTATCCCTTACTGACTTGACTTTCTACAACTAATGACAACATATGTACATATAACCAATGCTCTATCCACCCCCTTTACAACATGCATTGAACTCCTAACACAACATTTTGAATCCAATTAATTTAACTTACCATACCATGGTCTCTTTGGGACAATCAACCCAAACTTTGCAAATTTTCTTGGTTATCCTTTACATTGGACCATTTAATCCCTCCAAAACCTTGAACATATCATGGATCATTATCCCTTCCTTCCTCATGGTTATTGAAGACCCCATCACTAACCTTTGTGGTGGACAAAGTATGTTGCAACTTCCCTCTCTGTCAAACCATTCCCTAACTGATAACAGTCACTTTTAATATTCAAATGCACAGATCAGAACTTGCATGGTGCTCTGCAACTTGTTGGGACAGTTAGAATACATTGTCCTCCTCATCACTGTCCAAGGCGAGGGTCTTATTCAACGTCCAATGTATTAGGAATCACATTTTGTGATTCTTAGGTAGAACAATTCACCAGTAAACTGTAGATGTCAAGGTATTCCTTGTTCTTTGAACCAAAACAATTAATCAAAGCCAAAACATAAAGAATTAATGCTTCAAAGTATTAACAACATGATTCATTGAATGATTCAAGGATCAAAGATAAAACAACAACATAACACTGTCAATAGATGAAAGAAAAGAGCAATTTGTAGATTCAGACCTATGCTTTATTGATATCAAACTCCTCTCACATCATCTATTTTCCAATTACATCGACCTCTCCCATACTATCAGGCTTCCATGCTCTTTATAGTTTCACAATGCCCTAGAAAGGCTGACACCTCCATAACTACTTTTATGAACCGACTGTAACTATTTCTTAACAGTCCTAAACATACTCTCGGGTTGTTTACATTGGTTTAGTAGTGTTGTCAAGTTGACAACATAGTTGTCAACTCGACAACTATTTATTTGTCACTTACAACTGATACTTAATACCACCTTATTTATCCCTTATTTAACTTTTCCCAAGACACCAAGAAATTAAATCAACTTTTCAGATACCTATTATCAAATAAAAAAACATATCAAAATCTTTCAAGGGGTTGTTTTGGAAAGTACCCTATTGTCCTGACCCTGTACCTAGTTTTTAGTCCCAAAATAGTGACTTTTACAAAGAGACCTACCTCTTAACACCTCCCCCAAGTCTATAACCTTCAACAGTCTCATAAAATACATCCAATTAGAGGATTATCAAGTTTCTTTGGTCCTATGACCTCTGCAAATAACAAAGCCCCAATTAGGCCTCCACAAACCCTCAAATCCTAGGGATTTGTAAATTTCACTCCAAAACTCCTTCAATGACCCAATTAGTGGTCAATACACCATGTATTTGACATATGTAGATGGATTCTAAAATAAAATAGAGTCCTTGTTAAGGAAATTGGGCTATTGTAGTACCCATGCCACAAATTTCACTCACCTTCAACCCTGCAACTTGCATGTTTTAGTGATCACCCTGCAATCCAATGGTTATTCTTGCATTGGGAAGGTTAGATTAATATAATACAATGTTAGGATTCATCCCCTAATCACAGACAACACAGTATGGGGATGAATCTTAATTCATGATTCAAAGCAACACCAAAAATGCTAAACTGTCACAGGACAGTCAGACTTGAAGACACCAAATTCAATACAAATGCCTTGAAATTAACCCAACAAAGTTATTAAAAAATTCACAAGTGGAGTTACAATCCTTTAGAACAATGAGACTTAGTTTTCCTTGATGCATTATTCTTGGTGTGGGTGTTGAGACCATGTTTAGCTTGCAAATGGTTTTCTAAGAGTGCTTTAAGAAATTTTGGCTTAACATCCTTAGTGTTATCATGTGCGTTGCTTACAATAATTTTAATCACAATATCCGAGTTGAAGGATTTGCCTACCAAGGAGTTAAAAATATGTTACACTTTACCACTATTCTTGTTTTCAAAGCTCTCTCTCATGATATTTTCTTGATACTATCCTCTTTTCAAGGATAATCATTTGACATAAGATGATTGTAGAATACTGAGATGATGAATGATGAAGAAGATTTGAAAATATTCATTTGATGATGATTATGAAGAAGATTTGAAAATGTTGCACCAATCTGAATTGGATCAATCATCAGTTTCAAATCTTCTTCATCAATCACCATCAACCATTTTCCAAGAGCAACACCTTTCTCTATATGAATCTTGGTTTACATTTCCCTATAATCCTGATGCAAAATGTTTCCATGAAGTACGTTAGGGGTATAATGCATTCAAGAAAAAGGCCCTAGAGGCTGCTAAGTATTTTGTACTAGAAAACACCTTTTGCTTGGTAATTTGAAGCCTTCAATGGAAACTTACAATCCTAAACAAATATTATACCATTGATGGGTTCATAATCATTACGTGAAAGGGAGTTTTCTGATTCAGAACCTCCTTTGCTGACTACGCAGTTCCACATAGACATGACATGTTCCTTAGAAGAATTTTAATCTCACAACAGCTGAGAAACATAAATGTAGGCATCATGGTCAAAATTCTTTGGAGAAACAACATAATTGAGTGGTATACCTAGATGATGCAACACAACCACTACTCCTTCGGTTCTAAGTTGACACTATAGGATCCAAAAACCATAGATAATGATGGCTAAGTTAAATACAACAGAGAGGGAGAAGAATAAATTGAGAGAGTGGAGGTCGAAGGGCCATAAGGAAAAAAATATTCCAAGGTTTACGGAGATTATAATTTCCATATAATTTTCGCAAACCCTGTATTATTTTGGTCGTTATGGCCCTCCTCCTCCGCTCTCTCAATTTATTCCTCCCACTCTCTATTGTATTCAGCTTAACCATCCTTATCTATGGTTTTTGGACCCTATTGTGTCAACTTAGAACTGGAGGAGTAGTGGTTGTGTTGCATCATCTGGGTGTACCACTCAATTATGTTGTGTCTCCAAAGAATTGTGACTATGATGCACACATTTATGTTTCTCAGCTGTTGTGTCCCAGAACCCCTTATGACCCTTTACGATCCCTAAGAATACATATTAGAGGTCTTAAAGTGTCATAAGGGGTCATAAGAGGCTCCTATGATGGGCTATATGAGCTTCCACCTTCACATGATTGGCCCTCTTAAGTAAAGAATGTTAAACTATTCTCGAAACAAAGAGAAACTCAATATTTCAGGGTCCCAGGGACAAAAAAAAATTGTTTATAGTCTTTTGTTCATGAAACCGTCAAAACCTGTTACACTTCTGTAGCTCATCAACACTGGAGGTCTGAAGGAATCAATTATTTGGTTAATTATGAGAAGGTAAAAAACAAGATAATATTATTGTATCTTTCATTTCTTTTATCCATTCATATTTTCTGCCTTCTCTTCATCTTTAGTAATATATTGGATACTATGTAGTGTACATAAAGGCAAGGCGGTGATTATTCTCAATGATCAGCAGGTATAAGTCTTCCAGGCCTTACCTAGTGGCTAGGACTAAATATAGTAGAGCTCAAGAGACCATAATACTTGGTCTCCGTCTTTGGTCCATACGATTGAGGAAACATTTTATCTTTCGTTAGCTCATCAAATGCGGTGATCTAAAAGAATTTAATAGATGGATTTTTCATGTATAATGTACATTATTTTAGTTGTTACGCTGCATGAATTTATCTATTTCCCACACTTGTAGACTGCAGGGACATCGATAAATAAGCATCCCCTCCCGTGGCCTGAGTAATGTAGGCCATGGGAGGAGATGATTCTTTATCGTTGTCCTCGTAGTCCACAAGTATGTGAAGTAGATAAATTTTTGCAACGTCAACTTAAATAATATACATTATCATGAAAATATTCTATTAAATACTTTCAAATCCCTGCATTTGATGAGCTAATGAAAGGTAAATTATTTTGTCAGTAACTTGGACCAAAGAAGGAGACCAACTATTATGGTCTCTTGAGCTTTGTTATCTTTAGTGTACCTATCTGTCACTTTTTCGATGCACCTGGCAACTGTTTCAAGGAACGTGCAATAATAGTGACGACATGAATCTCTATTTCATGTCAAAAATTTGATGAACATTTAACAACCAATTTTGACGCAAATAACAACCATTTTTTATGCCAGAGCTATATAGGCGACAACATGATCTTCCTTTTATCGTTTGTATTTTGATGACCCTTTCGTCGCATGGTCTAAAGTATTGGTCATTTGATCCATGATCATTGTGGACAATGCACCTTCCTTTTTTGATGTATTATTGGTCAAATATACGAGTAAAATTTAGGGCATCAAAAATGAGACAAAATGTTTAACGTCCATATTGGTCGTCTATTTGACGATATGGTGTCGAAAAATAGACGAATGCTCATCAAAATTTGGGGTGAAATTTACTAGTGCGAGGATATATGTTGAATTTTATGGATCCCAGTTTTGAGAGAGTTAGTGCACTTTGATCCTTATGATGATGGAGTCATAGTATGCCGAGTATTTGGGGATGATCAGATTAGAGGTTATATTGTGACCTAGGATAGGATGATGCAGAGAAATTATGTTGCACTTCCCATAGTTCTATCAACCATGATTGGAGGATTCCTCATGCCTGACTAGAGAGCGCATGGATTTCACATTGGTTGGGGTTTTTTATTGGGGGATATTCTTACAAGACCATGTTTCTTCGCTTGTGGTACATGCATTCTAGCATATTTATGTCATGAGTTGCATCAGGTGGTATATGAGTGTGTAGCAACTTTATCAGCTGGTGTCATAGTGTTATAGATTTGGGTATGGGAGCATCTTTTAGTGTCCTAACCAGTTGCAAAGAGAGCATGAGAGGAGGGTCATCCCTTCATCTATGGATACAATGGTTTTCTTATCCAGCCAAAGATGAGCAAGTTAGAGTATTGGAGGAAACAGATTGACGATCTAGATATTGTTTGTTGGAGACCTTATTTGCGATGTGAGGAGTGGTGCGAGGATCACCGAGAAGTGTTCTATATGTTCACATCGAGATGGTTGTTTGGTCGTACACCTTACATTATTGAGAGATTCATCATTACCAGCGTATGGCGATAATTTGGACAGACGCAGGGTTTTCCCTAGGGGTTAGCTATGTATGCACGTATGCAAAAGGAGAAACCTACTTAGGGACCATGTGCATCATGTGAGTCAGTTAGAGATGAGTTTTGCACATTAGTTCTAGTTTCTTGGGAATAATTGGATGATGTGATGGATGTGGGTGTGACTGAGGAGTATACACAATGGTTTCTAGCACATCCCTTTCCATGATTGTCTTCACTAGATGAGCCAGTGCCTCCCTTGGAGTGATGATGATGAGGACCATCCTCGATGACTAGCGAGATATGGAGGATGACAAAGAGATGTCATAGATGAGGAGGATGCAGGATCTGATGATATCCTAGTGAGAGCAGTGAGAGGGAGAGGTGGTAGAGTGATTGGTCGAGGAGCTGGTGGTGTTGATGATGACCTTGTAGGAGATGATGGTGGTCACAGAGGAGATGTCACTGATCATAGAGGGGATGATAGTGATCATGGGGGGGTGATGGAGCTCCTATAGAGAGGAGGAGATTATTGTTTCCAGATCAGGGACAGGTAGCTCGCAGAGCTATGTCAAATATAGTACAGGTTATGCAGAGAGGTATCCTAGGTCAAGATATGTAGAGGTTGCATGGGGAGTTGGTTACAACACATGCATACATCATATTATTACAGGGATGGACTCAGAGACTTGAGGTTGAGTTAGCTTCTACCAAGTCACAGAGAGATCATGATATTCATACCATGGAGGCAGAGTTAGCAACTACTAGGTCACAGAGAGATCATGTTATACAACAGCGAGGAGTAGTAGAGGATATAGCCCAGTGGTTAGAGTAGATGGCTAGAGATTGTATGACTAGATAGACCATGCTATATATGCGAGAGGAGATCAGGAGAGATGAGTTCTACCACACTTTATATCATGATTTATTGCCAATAGGTCAGAGTTCTTGTTCTTATACATAGAGTGTCAGAGGTGGTGCCTCACAACAATTTGAGAGTAGAGGAGTATCAGGTCCATCTCCTAGACCTCTGAGGGGACCACATGCAGGGATAGGTGATGGTTGAGGACCATCGCCTAGTGCAGGTACAAGTGGAAATATTTTGATGGGTCGCGCGATAGAGTCAAGAGGTAGTCATGCTTAGATCTTCTTGATTGTATCATATTTTTTATGATGACATATATATCACCTTTGATGATGTACTATTGATATATCTTGATGTGTACCTTTGTGATGTAGACACTTATGATTTTGGACATTGGAGAGACCTTGCCTCTTCCTTTTAATGGTGTTCTTCTTTGATGTCATTATATGTGGACTGTTTAAGTTTGATTATTTATGATGATGTTAGGAGACATGGATGCAGTTTATATGATTCTATATATATGCATGTTTTTGTGGTTTTTGATGCGGGATGTATGTATGCATATACTATACATTTTAATGTCTATGTATGGATTCCCTAAAAATATATGGAAAATGATGTTTTATCTTCTATGTATGCACAACATGGATGTGATGATTCTAGTTAATAATGCAATGCTTTATGTATATGATGATGATTTTTAATGATGTAATGCTTGTGGATAATGTTAATGTAACTAAATGATAATGAAATGCATCTAAATGAGGATAAATAATACATAATATAATGATGAAATGATTGTAAAAATGCAAGTGTTCTTGAATGCATATGAAATACCCCTAAAGGATGTAATTTGTGAGATGTAAATAAGCTGCATTATTTTTTATAAAGTCCCACATATTCCAGCATAAAGAAGAATTATTGATACTTTGACTTGGATGTTTGACCCCCCCTTTCTTTGAGAAATCCCATAATGCAAGATTTAATCTAACATGAATGCAATATACAAATGCAACCTAAAATTGTCGTCACTTTTTTAACGGATTGTTATTTTTGCAAGTATCATCATTGAGCTTTTTGGTAAATCATTTGGAAACTGGTACAACCCTCACAAGTGAAATTTCCAAACCATGATGGTATGAATACCCATTTCATCGGATTCAATGTGACCACTATTATCATTGAAGTTCTATAACTTATTGAAATCCATACAACCTTCACTGGTAAGATTTCCCAACCATGATGGTATGAATATTGATTTCATTGGATTCGATGTTGCAAGTGGATGTTAGCATTAAGCTATGAGCAATCTAAATGGCCAAGGTAAGATGTTTGCGTAAACAAACAAAGGTATTATCCCTATTTGTTAATGTTTGTAGCTTCAGTCGTATGATCATTTAGAATACTTATAATATACTTAGATATTGATTAGTAATAATATATTGTAGTTGTATATATAGATATGATATATATATATTATATTATATATATTATTATTAAACATATATTATGCAAACTTATATTATTCTAATATATGATTGATTAATGAAACATTATAAAATTATAATGAATAGACATATCCCATGAAGGGACATGTCTCTCCTAGCCTCTTTCCAGATATAAATGAAAGAGAGATTGTTGCATTTGAAATACACAGAATATATACAAGCGGTGCTATTACATTTGCAGATGATCTGAAACCTCAACATGGTATCAGAGCTAGACTACAAATGTAAATATATGCAGCTATGAGTCTGGGCATGGCTATTGGTTCATCGTCTTGATATTATTTTATATTTGTTGGGAACTACTTGCCATTTCCATGAGGCACTCGTATTAGTGAAGGAAATAAATTAAGAATGGTAGTAGTAGACTTCGCTCCAACTAGAAATTCTTCAGCTAAGGAAGATTATTTCTAACTATGGACAGATTCTTGGTCCCAGACGTCACCTCTGGTGGAGCCGATTAGGTTAAATATTCATGCCACATATTATATACTCTTTGTACGGGTATTACCTTGGTCGCGTGAGAATCCATTAGCTGAAGTGATGATTGAGAGTTCAGGTTCTTGTGTTTCAGTCACGTCATTTATGGAGTAAGCAGCTATTTATGGAAAAATAAATCTATTCTATAGAGTAGTTTGTTCAGACCGGAACTCTAAAATAGAGCCGTGGAATCTGAAGAGGACTTGGGCATATAAGATCCCAAGTTAGCCTTA
>MU225642.1:4166984-4186566 GCA_018584345.1 Thuja plicata
TTTATAGGAACCGGCCTGGAATCCGGAGATTCCTCTTCACTCATAGCCTACCCACAGCTAGGAGAGGTTTCCATGGTTAGGATGGAATTGTCGTGTAGCCCTAATGCCTGAGTTAGGGTGACAATTCCAAGCCTGAACATAGACAAAATGAACCAATTAATATTTGTGTGTGAGTGTCATCTCAGATGGAATTCATTCATGAATATTGGTTGGTTTGTTTGTGTTTGTTGAATTAACAGGTTTCCCTAATTATGAAAAAGGTTTCTCAGATGGAAATAATAAGTCCCTTTCATTCAGATATCTAGTTGTGAAAACAAGAACAATATACATAAGAATGATCATTAATAGTAAAAGGTTTCATGTTTAAAAAAACAAATCTCTTTAATACTATCTTTCACTTAATGTGGATGTATATTTCATTGTTGCATTGATTTTGTCAAATTGATATGTAGCATTAGAAGAATTGATTGTATGTTGTTTGTGTCTCTTGCATTGCTTAGATCCAGTTGGATCTAACATCATTTTCTCTCTTTTGATGCAGGTCAAACCCTAAAGACCTAATGAAGATGCAGACCTGGACTTGGAGACCTTGAACCTGACAGAAAACCAACTGACAACCAACATACATCAAGGCAATGCATGGGACCCCTACTCCATACTTTTATCATGTTTTTCTATTCTACAAATGTACTCTTTTAATTGACATGAAGTGTGAAACATGAAAAGACATTTGTATATTACATTCAGTTTGAATGTACAATGTAATTGATCAATTATAAATTTGAAATTCAGAAATTTGATCAATACTTAGAGTACAATAGTGACATTTGACAATGAATGCAATAATGTAATGTAGATTAACAATACCTGAAAGACTCTCAATAAGGAGGGTTGTAGGGATAAGGAGATAGAAGGGGAAGACAACACTCAGGATATCAAAGAAGAAATGAGAACTCTGGCATTCGCTCTTTTTCCTAATTCTTTGACTTCACCTTTGGGTAGGTTGAATATTGGTGAAGAGGAGGGAAAGGACAACTCTTGGAAAACAATGGAAAGCAAAAAAAAAAACTCAGGAAAGAAAGGATCTACTACTCCAATAGGAAACATACAGGGAAAATTATCTGGTAAGAAATCTAAGTACACCCTAATGGGGAACTCAACAATTAAGATGGCAAAGAAAGGAGGCAGCCAAAAACCTAGTGTTCTGACAAGAGGCAGAGGCCAGCAGAAAGCAGACATAGGATCTCCGAAAAATGAGAGAGGAAGAAAATCTGAAAAATCACAAAGGGAAGAAGAAGAAAAATAGAATATTGTGGATGGAAGGAAGCTCACCATCCAACAGGTATGCTCACCAATTTTATAATGAAGATTGTCTCCTGGAATGTTAGAGGACTAAACGGTCCTCACAAACAAGATGTAGTTAGAAACTTAGTTAGAGATTCCAAGTTAGATATGATTTTGATTCAAGAAACTAAAATGTCGAAAGACAAAATTGAAAAAACAAAACTGATGAAAAATGGAGCCTGTCTGGGTAGTAGCTCAGATGGGGCTTCGGGGGGCTGGGCTATCTTTTGGAACCAAGCTTCTTTAGTCTATAATTTTATCAAAGAAGACAAAAACTTCCTTGTTGCAAAATTTCAAAGTGCTAAAGACAAGTTTGAGTGGATCATTATTAATGTCTATGCTCCAAATATGAAAACTAGAAGACTCAAACTCTGGAAGAAACTCCAGAGTGTTAAGCAGACCTATATCAATTCAAATATCAAGATAATGGGAGATTTTAATACTCCTTTGAAGCAGGAAGAGAAGTTTGGAGGTAATTTATCTTAGGTGGATAGTAGGATGGATCTGATGGACTTTATTTTAAAAGAAGGCTTGATGGACATCGATCTGGAAGGCATAAACTTCACTTGGTCTAACCGTAGAGTGGGAGCTGACCTCATTCAAGTCAAGCTCGACAGAGTGCTGATCAACCTGGAGTGGTACACTTAGTTTTCCTGCTCCCTCTCTTCCATCTCAAGAATAGGTTCAGATCACTTCCCTATATCTATCACCTTTTCTCATTTTGATGGTAAAAGAAATGCTCCTTTTAGATTTGAAAAAATATGGCTTGATCATCCTGACCTGGAGAAGAAGATTAGAGAATGGTGGAACATTGAAGTGGAAGGTACTGCAATGTTCATTATTGCTAAGAAACTGGCCAATGTCAAGAAAAATATCAAAAGTTGTAACAAGAATGTTTTTGGGGACATCTTCAAAACCAAAGATAAAATTAAAATGGAATTAAAGGAAATTCAAGAGGAAACTCAATCTGAGGGTCTATCAGATAATTTGAGATCTAAAGAGCAGCAGGTTCTTGTGGATTACCATAATATAATTGCCAGAGAGGAAACTTTCTGGAGACAGAGATCTAGATCTTTATGCCTCAAAGCTGGAGATAAGAACACTAGATTCTTTCACCTAACGACCCTCAAACACAAAGCCTCTAGCAAGATTCATTCTTTATCAGCTCCTAGAGGAATCATCACCAAGGAAGAGGAAATCAGAAAGGAGATGGAGTACTTCATGGGCCTCCTAACTAAGGACCAAAATCTTAATCGTGAGGATCAAATAAAACTTCTTGACTATATTCCTAGTATCTTAGACAATGAGAGTAACTCTTTTCTCAAAGCTATACCTAAGGAATCTAAAATTAGGAAGGCCATTCTGTCATTTGAAGGAGAAAAATCCCCAGGGTTGGATGGCTTTTAGATGTTTTTCTTCTAGCACTTCTAGGAAATTACTGGTAAAAATGTGTGCTCTGCAGTTAAGGAGTTCTTTGGGTCTAAAACTATCCTCAAAGAGCTCAATGCTACTTTCATAGCTCTTATTCCGAAAAAAATGGGAGCTGATACTGTGGACGGCTTTAGACCAATAAGTCTGTGCAACTCTTTTTATAAAATCATATCTAAAGTCCTTACTTCTAGATTTTTGAGCATCCTTCCTAACTTTATTTCTCCTCAGCAGAATGGATTTGTACCAAGGAGGCAGATTCTGGATTCGATTATGGTTGTTCATGAGAACATCCATTCTCTCTCAGCGTCCAAAAAACAAGGTTTTCTGATGAAATTGGATTTGTCCAAAGCTTATGATTGAGTGTACTGGGAATTCCTCCCCTGTGTCTTGAGTTCCTTTGGTTTTGACGAGGGAGTGTTCAAACTCATAATGCAGCTAGTTACTACGGTCTCCTCCTCTATTTTGGTTAATGGGGGCTCATCTCATTTCTTCCACCCTACTAGAGGCTTGAGACAAGGAGACCCCATTTCTCCTATTTTTTTTTCTATCATGGTGGAGAGTCTGGGTAGATTTATCCAAAGCCTTGTGAACAAAGGTATGATCTTTGGGCTTCAACCCTCTTCTACCCGGCTGAGATGCTCGCATGAGAAATTTGTTGATGATACGATTATGATGGGATAAGCTTCAATTAAAGAAGCTAGAAATATGAAGATGGCATTGAACACTTATACTGGAGCTTCTGGCCAACTAATAAATTGGGAAAAAAGCTCTCTTTTTCTGTAACACTCCTGAAGACAGACAAAGGAAGATTTCCTCAATATTAGGCTATAAGATTGAGATTCTCCCTACTCCTTACCTGGGCCTCCCTCTCTACCTTAAACCTGATGATATTTTTTGGAATAAGATCATTGATAGATTTCACAATAAGCTCGCAGGCTGGAAAGGAGCTACCCTTAGCCTTGCTGGGAAAGTTCAACTTCTTAAGTCTACTCTTTAGAATCTCCCAATCTATGCTCTAAGCCTCTTTAAGATCCCTAATAAGTTTGTTGAACTAATTGAAAAAATCCAAAGGCATTTTTTTTGGTCAGGGGTTGAGGAAAAAAAGAAATTTAGTCTTGTAGCTTGGGAGGTGGTTTGTAAACCTAAGAAATGGGGAGGATTGGGGATCAGAAGCATAAAGAATACCAATGAGGCTCTTATGTAAAAACAGTGCTGGAGAATCTTTGAGGAAGAAAAGGAATGGAATTCTATTCTAAAAAGGAAATACCATATCCACTCTCTTGAGGACATGCTTAATAACTCCCAGGAAGTCAATGGATATGTCATATGGAACAACATCTATAGAGGTAAAGAGCTAATAAAAAAGGGAGTGAGATGGAAACTATGAAATGGTAGGAAGATAAATTTCTGGTAGGACAAATGGCTGGAAAATAAAGCCCTAAAAGAGAATGAAGAGTGGAGCTTAGCTATTCTTGACTGCCAAGATATTGTGGGAGAAAAGGTGGTAGACTACTGGATTAATGAAAAATGGGTGGACTTTGGTTCCTTTGAGGGAATACCTTCTCAAATCAATGCCCAACTCAATTCTTGGTTTCCTACTAATGCTCTGGATTCTTTGATCTGGAGCCCGGAACCTAATGGAAAATTCTCTGTTGCTTCGGCTTTAGCCCTTCTGCTCCCCAGTAGCTCCCAGCCTCTTAGTGCTCAGGTTTGGAATTCCAACCTTATCCCTAAAATTAACATGTTTTTTTGGCTCTTGACACAGGATAAAATCCTTACGGTGGAAAATATCTATAAAAGAGGTTTCATCATGCCAAACAGATGTTACCTTTGCCTCTCTGAAGCTGAAAATTGTAACTATCGGTTGATACACTGTCCCTTCTCTAATCAAGTCTGGGACTTAGTGATAAAGTACTTTAATGTGGATTGGGTCAAACCTTATAGTGCTCAGGAGCTGATTACTCAATGGATGTGTCCTAGAAAGGGTAAAGACTATAAGGAGATGTGGAAGCTCTTTCTTCCTCACTTCTCATGGAGGATATGGAAGGAGAGGAATAATAAGGTCTTCAGAGAGAAAAAATCCTCCCATTCAATTGTGGCAAGTCATATAATAAGAGGAATGCTGGAAAACTTTAATGTGTCTTTTCCTCAAAAGAGTAACATTTTGAACCTATAGGAAATATCAAATTTTGAATGGGGGAACCCTGCAAAACAAGAGACTAAGACTTTAAACAAGAGGGAAAATACAAGATGGTTTTCTCCACCTTGTGGTTGGGCGAAAGGCAACTTTGATGGAGCTGCTAAGGGGAATCCGGGAAAAGCTGGAGGTGGTGGATGCATAAGAGATAGTGTTGGGAATTGTCTGGGAGCAGTTGCTGCTCCTCTTGGAAATCAAACAAACCATGTAGCCGAAGCAATGGTGACTCTTATGGTTATTAGTCAGGATAAAGAAAAAGGAATTTTGAAATTCTGGTTGGAGGGAGACTCATCAAATATCATTAACTGTATCAAAGGCAAAGTAAAAGCATCCTGGACTATAGCTCACATAATAGATAAAATCAAATTGACTCTACTTCTTTTTGAAGAAAGTTCTGTTTCCCACATGTACAGGGAAGGAAATAGGGTTGCAGACAGTTTAGCCAATGTGGGTGTTAATTGTGAATCAATGACATCATGGAATAGGGAGGCGGATTTCAGTTTTGAGATTTTGCATCTCATCAAGTATGATAAAGTGAATCAAAATGAAGGCTTACCGCAAATGTATTAATAATGATTATGATAGCTAAGTTTAATTATGTCATTTACTGTTAGTCGAGGCTTATGGGTTTGAATGAAATTGCCTACTCACACGGATTGTGGGTCACAAATAGAAAATGAAACCAGAGAAAGCTTAAGCTCTATTCTCTGTTAAACTGTAGCCTGTTAGTTCAAAATTTTACTACAATGGAGGGGTTTTGAAGAGGGAGGAGCCAATGGATTGCTCAAAATGGAAGAAAAAGAAGAAGGTTTGGAGAAGACTCATAAATGGAGGAGTTACGAACTTCATGGAATGCCTGCACGGTTCAGATAAGGAAATCATGAAGAAATTTACAGATGGGTGGAAGAATGGGAGGGTAAATCTATCCCACTTACCTTGAACCTCATCACTAAAATTACAGGCATTCCTACTGAAGGAATGAAGTTTTATAGAGATGATAAGAGGATGGGCACTCAAGGCTTCAAAATCTTCCCAAAAATGAAGAAGAGAAACCCCTTCTGACCAAAAGCAGGGGAGATTATGTAGACATAAAAAAGATTAAAAGTCACTGGGCTAACATCCTCATAGTGATGATCGAATACTTTACTCTGGATGGTAGGTATTCAAAAATCTATAATCTCCATTTCATCCTTGCAAATCATTTTAGGCACCAAAAGTTTGTCTCTTTCCCCTATTATTTGCTCAGCTCTTTGAATAATAGTATTATTCAACACAAGAAAAAAGCTTCAAACCCGGTTCTGCATGAAGGTTTTATTCTGCTTATTTCTAATTATGTTAAAAATCAAGTCTTGGACCCTATCCCTCAAAGGGTCAAAGGGAATTTTAGAAAGTTGAACCGGGATATCAAGAAAGTGAACACTAAGAAGAGGGTTAACAGAAAGATCAAGAAAAAGGAGATCTTTAAGGAAGAGACGGAGGTCAGCCCTAATACCCAGAGCATTGAAGAGGATAAAACCTATGATAAGGAAAAAATGGAAGAGTATGAGATAAATGAGGTTAATTCGGGAAACCCCAAGATGAATAGGCTGAAGACGATGAGGACTTCAATAAGGAGGATGATAACATTGTAGCGGAAAACATTAATCTGAATGAGGAAGATGAGAACAGGGAGAAGGAAGTGGACAACCTCAAGCAGAATGAGGAAGATGAAAAGAGGGAGAACGAAGAAGGAAAAGATGAAAAAGAAAAAGATGAGGAGGAGAATCAAGAAACAGAAATGGAGGAGAATAGAAGCCTGAGGAAAGAAGGTAAGAAGAAGAAAAAACAAAAACTTGACTCGGACTACAAAATGGTGGGTTTTGAGGCCGACGAGAGAATCCCGAAATGTACAGAGGAATATGGGGCTAATATGGAGAAGTGGATTGGGGAGGAAATGAATATGATGAAACTGCACCTCAAGAACATGCAAGAAGCTATGGTGCCTCTTAACACCAGAATGGCATAAATGGAGAAGGAGGTGAAGATTAAGGTAAATAACAAAAATAAAGATGATGACCTTACTGTTAAGGTTAATGAAATTATGGAAGATAAGTTCAATGAGATGAAAGCCCAGATCAGTCACAATGGGCACATGATAAATATCATTCTCAAACATAGTAATGAAGGGCTGAAAGTTTCTGTCCAGAATATCAAAGCTTTATACGCCTACCTGGAAATGAGTCTACTAGAAAGAACTACTTTCACGGTGGAAGGTGATATTGAGAGTGGGGGCCCGAGCTCTAGAACTCATAGAGGCGTCAAAAGAAAAGTTCCAGAGATCCCTAATGAGATGCTAAAGCTAAAGGAGTCTATTGATTTGATGGAAAACATGCAGAAAGAGGCTGAGGAAGCCTATGAAAAAATGCATTAAGCAGGGAGTTGCGTTGGAAGCTGCTAGTTTTTTGCTGGTAGTTTTGCTTGTAACTGTGTTTTTTTTGTCTGGTTTTCTGCTTCCTCTGGTTTTGGGTTGTTTGTTTGGGTCCTGCTCTTTTGTTCATAGCAAGCATATCATGTTTGTAAGGGTTCTCATTGATAATATCTAATCTCCTATTGTAAAAGGTTTCAGGTACCTTTCAAAACCTATTTTTACCTTAATCAAAAACAATACCTAAAAGATAATGTCAATTGGAATCTACTAAAAGTGCAATCTTTTCCTATTTGTGTTTGTCCTTTTGTATGTTGTAATCCTTGGTAAACATTTTGGTGACTTCTGCTTGATGTTTTCTTGCTAGACATAACCTGTGGACTTATCCTTGGGCAATAGAGTTAGAAAACTAGAAACCATGAATGAAACCATTATTGAAATGAAAATGCATCTAATCTAGACCTATGCAACCTAAAGACCTAGTTCTTGGAGAACAATTATTGAAAATGAAACCTAGACTAAACCTAACCCTCAAAGAAAAGCTTGAGGTGCATTCCATTAACTGGAATTTGTAGAAATTCTCCATCATTTGTGGACAACTGATAAGAATTGTTTTCCTTGCAGGCTATAATAACAAAAGGGCCTGACCAAAAATTATCAAATTTATCATGTTTCCCTAGCCTGCTCTTTAGTACATCCCACTTGAGTACTAGATCTCCTTCCTTAAAATCCATGGATGTAGCTCTCTTATCAAAAGACCTCTTAGTTTGTGCTTGCCTCAACTCCATAGTTTCCAATGCCTTTTTCCTATCTTCTTCAAGCTGTAGCAAATCAGCATACCTCAACTTAAGATGATCTTCCTCTTCAAACAACAACATTTGATCAGCTAGTTGTAAAGCTGGAAATTTTGTAGATATGGGCAACCTGGCCTCTTTGCCATAAAATAGGACATAGGGTGAATTCCCAATAACTTTCTTAGGTGTTATTCTATCCAGCCACAAGGCTTCCTTCAATTTAGAGTGCCAATCCCTCTTGTTTCCTTGCAAAGTTTTTTTGATAATCTTGATTAGGTTTTTATTGGTAGATTCTGCAAGACCATTACCCTATGGATAGTAATTAGAAGAAGTATTTAAATAAATTCCATTCTTGACAGCCCACTCTATTATAGTTGATCCAGCAAAAGCTGGAGCACTATCTGACACTATTGACTGAGGGACCCCAAACCTTGTGACGATGTCGTCACAGAAATTTAGAACAAAAATTCTAGAAGATTCCTTCAGTGCAATAGCTTCAGTCCATCTGGTAAAATAATCTATAGCCATCAAGATCCACTTATGTCCTGCACTAGAATTAGGATTTATTGTACCTATAAAGTCCACTCCCCATTGATTGAATGGTTGATCCACAATTATTGGCTTCAATGGCAATGCTGCCAACCTTTATTTTCCTGCAAACATAGCACACTTTTGGCATTTTCTTGCCCATGAATGAGCATCTTTGAATAAATCTGGCCAATAATAGCCAGCTCTTAGGATTTTCTAGGCTGTGGTCTTAGGGCAAAAATGCCCTCCACAAGATCCATCATGGAATTCAGACAAGATCCTATTCTGATCAACATAGTCTATACATTTGAGAATCATACCAGCAAAATATTTCCTGTAAAGAATATTATCAATTAGAACATAAGGAATATATTGAAGTCTAAAGTATTTTCTTTTGGCTTTATCAAGATTTATTGGACATTGACCAGTTTGCAAAAATCTGGTCATGTCTGATAACCAGGATGTTGAATCATTGATTAGTACAAAATTACCTTGGGGCATGGCAGCCTCTTTAGTGGCTTCAACTTTATCTTCTCCTTTTTTCCATTTGAGCACATAAACCTTTGCCTCTAACCAGCTTGGTCACATGGATTTGCACATCATACTCCATAACTCTTGTTATCCATCATGCCCTCTTTCCATTGACAGCCTTATTCAATAAAAACTCTTTAATGCTAGGGTGTGCAACCATTAGATGTATCTTATTCCTAGCAACCAAATGTTTAAACTTTTTCAAGGCCTTTATAACAACTAGTATATGTTTCTCAACATAACTATATTTTTTTCTCATAATCATCCATACCTTTGCTAAAAAATGCAACTGGATGCTCCTGTTCATCCTTATTCTTTTGCACCAGCATTGTTGAAATAGTGTCAACACCACCATAAGCATATAAAATAAAATATTTAGGGAAGTCAGGATTAGTTAAAGTGGGGGCTGAAGACAAAGCCTGTTTAATCTGTTCAAAACTCCTCTTTCCCTCAGCAGTCCAGCTGAAAGGCACATCTTTTTTTAACATAGTAGTCAAAGGTTTCAACAAATTTACAATATTAGGAATATAGCACCTAACAAAATTTATCCTTCCAATAAAACTCTGCAATCCTTTCTTACGTTTTGGCAATGGTAGTTCCAAAATTGCATAGATCCTCTCAGGATCAATAGTTGTACCTTCTTTAGAAACTTGGTACCCTAAAAGCTTACCTTCATGTACTACAAAACCAAACTTTTTAGGATTAGGAGAGATTCCAAACTCTCTACATCTCTGCAAAATTTGTCTGAAATGATGTATGTGCTGGTTTGCAACTTCGTTGTAAATTGTAACATCATCTAGGTATACTAGAACAAACTTATACATTAAATTCTTGAAATCCATGTCCATTGCTTTCTGAAAATTAGCCCCTGCATTTGACAACCCAAATGGAATTCTCATGTAAGCCATTGTACCCCATTTAGTCGTAAAGGTTGTTTTAAACTGATCAGACTCTTTGACTAAAATCTGGTTGTAACCAAAATATCTATCTGGGAGTGAGAACCTCTCAGAAACTAAAACATATTGAAGGATCTATTCCATTAAAGGAAGAGGATGTCTATCTTTCAGAGATGCCCTATTAAGGTCTCTAAAGTCTACACAAAGTCTTATCTCTCCATTTTTCTTCCTTATTGGAACTAAGTTAGAAACCCATGATGTATGCTTAATTGGGAATATTATACCACCATCTAAGAGTTTTCTTAGTTCTTTCAACATTAAAGGCTCTAATTTGGGGTTTATGGGCCTTTGAATTTGCCTGATTGGTCTAGCATTTGGCTCTAATTCTATGGTGTGTTGGGTTAGTTGAGGATCAAATCCTTTCAAATCAGCATAATCCCATGAAAATACATCACTATATTCTTTGAAAAGATCAATAAACAATTCTTTTTCTTCAGGAGAATTTATTTTACCAACCTTTAGATACTTGTCTCTGAAAATATCCACTTCTTCATAATGATCTTCTTTAATCAGCAGGCTGGTTTAATTCTTCCTGTACTGATCATCACAATTAAAAACTAATTCCAGGCTGACCAATCCCTTCGGAAGCTTATTAGTCTTTAGCTAAATAATTTTATTTTCCATTTTCTGATGATGTTTGTCACTTTTGGAGGCTAAGAAACCATTTGTTTCTGTCATAAAACTCGAGATATGTTCATCAGTATTGAAAACTTGCCAATTTATATAATTATCTGGGATAGATGGTCTAACAACAATCTTGACATGTGACTGGTCAGAAATCAGTCCTTTATTTTCTGTAATTGAAGCATGTGCACCAATACCAGGCAACCTATCAGCATGTTGATTTCTCTTTCTAGGAAGGGAAATAAGATTAAAGGCATCAAAATCTTCCAGAATATCAAACACTCTTGACTTATACATTTTTAAAATATCATTCTTTACAACATTGACACCTCTTACTTGTTTTACTATCAGCTCGTTGTCCCCAAATGCCCTTAAACACTTGATTCCTCTTTTCCTTTCCCACTCTAATCCCTGAATCAGACTCTCATATTCATCCATATTGTTAGAACATGAAAAAGATAACTAGTATGCAGCATAAAATCTATCACCATCAGGTGAAACTAACATAACCCCTGCACCAATTCCATCATTATTCCTTGATCCATCAAAATACAAATCCCATAACTGGTTAGATAAATCAAATTCAGATTCTAGATCCTTGATCAAATTAGGCACAACTGCATCAGACTCTAAAATCATGTAATTACCAAAACCAACATCAAACACATCATCATCTTGATCCATTCTGGTTTTGCATTCATCCATAACAATATCAAGGTACTCCTCAGTCTGTGTGTTATAAGCGGAGCTATTATTGATCTCATCTGGATCCATAATCACACAACTTGCATTGGTGGGACTAGGATTATAAGGCTCTATGTGATCCTTGGCCCATAACTCTGACTTTATGGTTACCTTAGTACCATATCTAGTTCTAAAATATAAGTGGGACCAATCTGATGAGAAATATCCATCTATTTTGGCTGTAAAGTCCCTTGACAAACATAAGGCAAAATAAGGTGGCAGATCTATGACATAAATATCTTGAGAAATTGACAAATTTGGACATGAGTGTAAGGTCAAGCTTGCAATTTTAACAACCCCTAAGGTTTTAACTGAAGTACCATCAAGCTAAACCACTCCTTTCTCAAGAGGTTCATAATTCAAGTCTAATAAGTCATCTATCTTCTTTGGCATGACAGTGTTGGTTGCACCACTATCAACCATACAATTGTGCACTAACTTATTTCTAATTATTAAAGAAACATAAAAAGGAGGAGGTTTATTATTTGTAGATTTATTACCTTCCTTTTCTGTTGTTTTTTGAACATTGGCCGGCTTTTTATCAACTGTTACTGCTGATTGCTTCAAATCTACAGTCCTTTTACTTACTTGTGCTACTGGTTGCTGCACTTTAGCAGGCTTCTTTTCTTCTTCAAATACCTTTTCCTGAAATTTAGAGGGCTATAAATTAACCATAACCACTTTAGAAGGATGTTGAACAGCTTGTTGTGAACTTGTTGTCTCTTTAGACAGTTCTTCCTTCAATAAATCAGCTTGTCCTAGAATAGCTAATGAATCCCACATAGAAATAGAAACATTCATCTTATTCATATTATAAAAAATATTATAGGGAACAACAAACTATACCTTTTGAGGTGACTTACTAATGGTTTGATTCATACTGGAGGAATGAGTGGTGATTGAGTTGTGGTAGCAATCCTAGAAGCTGGCTGCTCTGATTCTAGGGTTCTCTTCTTGGCCCTTGTGTTTGTTGATATAGGTGAATTACCACTTACTCCACAGAACTCTTCCTCTTGCCAATTCAGAAATGCAGTGTCAAGAGTAGTCAGATCAAGGTGTTGTTGAATCTCATCAGTGGATGTTATAGGTTGTGAATCAATCATATTTTGAACTATTAGGGCTTGATTAAGCACTCCATTAGTGCACTTAGACTGATTGTGGGATTCATTACAAGGATAGCACCATTCATAATCAGCAGCAAGATTCTTTTGGTTAGCAATAATATCCCTAACAACATTAAGGGGTGCAGGATTATAAGGTCTATAAGGCCTTTGGTTCCAATTTTGCCTATTGGCATTGCTATTTCCTAACAATGGAAACCTCCTCTAGCTGTGGGTGAACTATGGATGAGGAAGAGTCTCCGAATTCTAGGTCGGTTCCTATTTGATATGGAATATCACCTCCTAATTTCTAACTTAATGGGAAAAGGGAAGAAGGATTTAAAACTGAATGGGAAAATGGGGTGATACACAAAAAATTTCTTCAGATCTATCAGGATCTTCAAATCGGCATTCACAATGACAAGATCACTGAGATTCATTTATCATTCTTTATTCAACATAAAGGTTGACTAGCATTCAACTATTAGGGTTTAAACCAAAAATAGTAAAACTGACAACAAACTTACATATTCTATAAAAAGGCCTAATTTTTGATAGCATAGGAAAGGAATCTGAAAACAATTCACTTTACCAGATCATTCAAAAATATGAAATACTTAATGCAAAAAAGAAGAATAGGAATGGATTTGATACTCAGAAAAATAATGTAATCAGAAGCCTACTCTATTATCCTTCAAAACCTATAAAATGGTTACAAAAACATGTAAAAAGGTCTATAGGAACCAATGGTTCACTAAAAGAGCCTTATCTCCATATTCTAAACCCTTAACTATGAAGTAAAAGGTCCACTAAATAGCCCACATGGCTAATCTCGAAAATGACATCTCCCTCCAAAACTCTGCTCCAAACAGAAAGATCATCCTGATTCTTAGGCCAAAATCATGCCTAAAAGTTAGCCTCCCCAAGTCCCCCCAAAAATGGCATATCCCTAAATCTGAGGCATGACTAGTGCCCTAAAATCTAGCCCCAAAAGTCTCATTTAAAAAATGGGATAACCTATGTTGGCATTTTAAAATATTTACATCCTTTTTACATAATTACCAACTTTGTATCAAAGAATATATTAAAATATTTAAAATATATCAAAGGATATATTTAAAATATCTAAATTATATTCTAAAAACAACATAAGATGCCAAACCCAACCATAAAATTATCCAACTTAAGTTTAAACTATTTGAGAAATTCAAACTTAGGTCAACATGACCATTCGAGTGTAAATCCTAACTCATGTTAAACATTTCTTTTAAGGCATGTATGGGCTGGCAACTCCAAATTCGATGCACAGGGTGGAAATACACTATAACATTGAATGGAATTTACTATCTTTACTATCACCAGACTTCAACTCTCATTTCATCTTGGCATTTGTTTTCGATCTTTGCATTCGAATGAGGGAAAGCTGAATGAAACCCTAGCCTGTGGCCACCAGGATTCCATTTTCTTTCTCTGTGCTTGAACTCGAACTGGAGATCACTAACTGTCATCTCACTTATAGTCTTTGCCTAGAACTATGAACTTGGCTCTGGCTATAGCTATTATGACTGGGCTAGCTGATGAATTCACGGACTGTGTGACATGAGCTTGGACAGGCTCTTTCATTTTGAGAAGCTGCAACTGTGACTTCATTGTTTGTTACTGAATGTCGGCATTTTCAAACTCAAACTAATATTGTTTGATGACTGCAAAGTGGGTCTTCTCACCATCAAGATCTCGGGGTCCATTTGTTTGTTCTCAAAATCCTCGCTTCTTCCATGCACTTCTCTATCAAACTGCGGCTTCAACTACATATACCCATGTATATCACTTTTGCATGACATAGAAGTATTAGAACTTGGGTTTTCTTTAGAACTTGTAGCTTGACTCCATGTCTGAGAGCTCGGGCTCTCTTCTCTTTCTACACCATGGCTGCACTTTGAGTTGTAACTATTTGAAGGCTCGGTTTATTTTTCTTGAGCTCCGGATGCATCTTGAAAGGTTCATCTTTTGATTGGTACGTCACGACAGGAAGTGAACTTGACTTCAAAAGCTCACGGCTATATGAAGATAAGTAACACATTTTCTCCTAAAACTTGTCCATTTTGAATAAAATCTTTTCATTACATACATTGTGGAGATCTCCAGAGCCTTTTTCTGTTTTATCATATTTGAACTTTTCCTTTTCTTATACTTATCTCTGCTTGGCCCTCATAACAACTCCCATCTAGACTTACAGATAAGTGGCCCTTTTCTTTTATTCACTCTGTCTTTTGACTAGACTTTAATAGTTTACTTTGAACATGTTGTTGTAAATGATTTTCTAAAGCTATCTACATCTATTTAATGAAACCGATTGCAAGAACTTTTTGTTGAAATTGAGAAGTGAACTCCATCTTTTGTCTGTAGCTTACAACCGGTTGATATTGCTACTGTAGAAATCTATATGTTAGTCTTTTGCACACTATGTTTGGATGAATGGCAACAAAAACTGAAACACCCACGTGGATTTTTCTGTACATCTGGAAGTGAACACAAAACATCTGCAAGCTGTCATTTTGTTGTTAATAAATGAGCTCCATTCTATCTTCTGTCAATTCCATTTCAATATCTGCCTTGAAAGATGACAATACTGTTACCTTAAACATAAAACATCTTCATATTATTGAGGCAGCGAGCATTTTAACTGAGAATACTACATGTTTGTCATGCATCATTGTGTTTTGTTCTTGGTTTCCATCCATTACTGTCTGATTACTTTTAAATATGCAGTCTTCTTATGTAGAAAATAGAAGTTAATAGCATGTATGCACACTGTTATTCCATTTTTATGCAGAATACCACCCATGGGGTTCGATCATAGGGTCATGACTCCCATGGGAAACATTCATAACAAGAAACTCATTTGAACATGCACATCGCTTTACACTGCATCTGTTCAACTCCATCCCCTGCCTGCACTGTACTCTCCAAATTTATTTAGTCATAAATACTAAAATAATAACAACACTATAATCATGGGTAAATATATCACTGGTATTTCAGCATACCAAAATATTATTGCTTGTTAAATAGCCTGCATAAACATCTCTTCAAATTCATTTTAGACACACGGATACTGTACTTGTTCCACTCTCATGGATATATGCATAAAATTAACTCATGCTTGACAGTATATGCACATTGTCTTTTCATTGTTTTCAGAAGTTTATATTTCTGCATTGTTTTCCTTATCATTTCCAGAGGCATCATGTGTTGTGACAACACTATAAACACCTTCTTATGAACTGTATTCTCCCCTGTATATGCATATTGTCTTTTCTGCAAAAAAAGTAGATCACAGTGCCATATATCTTATATACTTTATACAACACCATCATTTGATTTTACATATATACACACTATTTAAAACTACATCTTCATATGCATAATCCAGTCTTTGAAAGCTCGAATCTTGCTCATTTATTCTTTGTTATGCATATTTTATAACAACATTTTTATAATGCTGTTCTTACTCTTCTGGAATTCAACTATTAGCATCCATAGTGTCAAAACCTATAACAGTATGCATGCACCCTGTACCAACTTGTTATGTACTACATTTCATACGCACAACTCACATTGACACACTATAGTTCAATCATTTTCTTGCACATTATTGTTGAAATCTGCATTTGAACATTTCTTTAATAATGCATATTTGTGAAGTTCGAGCACAGGCTCATGACACTCACTGTATCTTTCAAATATAGCACAGGATTTCATAAAGATATGTTTGTTTGATGTTATTATTCCGTCAATGCAAATGCATATCTTTCTATCACATTGATGTCATAAGTAAATATGTAGTTCAGGGAGTTTTATTGATGTATGGTGTTTTTTAGGCATTTATATATTGCTTAGATCCAATTGGATCTAACATCTTTTCCACCATGATGTTGTAGGAAACAGGAACAACAGAAGACCTAGGATGGAGGACAATTAGAGACATGACCAAGACAATCAAGACATGAAGGCTTCAGATGATGCAAATGAACAACTCCAGAGACTAGAAGACCTCTTAAAGGAAATATATAGACCCCTATATTTCATCATGCTTCCTTCTTACTTTCTATTCTGCATATGTCCTCTAAGTTTCAGTATGCAAGATGTGACCTTGAAGGAACACTTGTCTAATACATTCAGTATGAATGCACAATGTAATGATCGTTTATGAATCTGAAAGTGTGAATTTGATCAAAACTTAGAGTACAAATATAATCTGATAATATGAATGTAATAGCAATGTATTTCTTTTGCATTGGCTGAACAGTAATGTCTAAAAGATGTATCTTTATGCAAATTTTACTTTTTATGATTATTATCCCGCATGTAAAAATTTGGGTAACAGTTCTGCTGACCTCTGATGGATGTCTTCCTGCTTGACATTGGGACTAGTAGCCTAAACAGTCCATTGGGCATTGAGTCTGTTAATCACCTATGGAAACCCTAAACCTAGTCCGTGGATATAAGAAAACCCTTCCCCAATGATTGCTGGTATGTTTATGATTTGTGGTATTGAAGAAAAAAAATTCATTATCACCAATTGTAAATGTATTTTTGATCATTGAGGAATGATTTCCTTATGTTTGCAGATTAGGACAGCAACCTTGGAAGACCTTGCAAACCTGAAGACTTATTAAAAACTGGGAAAACTAAAACTAAAACTGACCTAATTGTGCTTGACAGCACTTAGGGAAACTGAAAAACTAACCTACCCTAACCAAACCAGCCACAATACTTGCTAAACAAAGCCATTTACCGGTTCATTGAAATATTTGGCTTTTCTCACCAACAGCGGATGAGATGCATGCATATAGGCAATTGAAAAAATATGCAATACAACCTGAAGGATCTGAAACTATTGAAGCATATCCTGAAAGTGAAAGACCAGATCACATACCTCTTGAATTTGATCAATATCATTGCAGATTTGGGGTGAATAATCATGCTGGATCTATTTCTCTATCATTTTAATCTTAGGAACAGGCCCTTTTCTGGAAAGATGCCTGATTGGGCAGCCTCTAGAGATGTTAAATTCTGGCTTTATGCTGCTGGATTCTTTGCTTCCCTCTGGTTCCTCATGGTTGTCCTGCATCATTAGCTGCCATGTGAGTTCCTCCTCTATGGTCAAAACATCATCATCTTCTGTCAAGTCAGCTGGGAGCTTGTCAAAACTACTAATCTCCTGGGAATATAGAGCACTTGATTCCATCTTGCCTTCCTGCACATAATCATTAGAAAGAATATCCTCCACAATAGAGCACTTTTGAATAGGCACAAACTCTGACATTTCAAGCTTTTCACATAAATCTGCAATAATGTTGTCAAAATCATTCTCTAAGCTTTGATCAGTTTCTTGATCATGGACACCCTACCATACTAAAGTGACTGGAATCTCCTCTTCTTTCTCTTGATCTACAAAAGAGGGTAACTCCTCAAAGAGAAGTACAACTACCTCTTGCTGGTCAAAAGAGTCTCCTATAGCCAATGATGCAATTTGTTGACTATCCATCTTAGAATATACAAGATCTACAACTGAATCCAATACTTCTTGTTCTATTAGATTTGAGCTAATAACCTCCTTCTCAATTCTCTGATCTGGAGATGACTCACATGTAACCACCTTGATAAGATTTGGCATTTGGAAGCTAGGGTGCTTAGTCCATGAGGGTTTCCATGACAACTTGGTATCTTACTCATCTGGCTCAGCTACATTACACATCTCTGACTGAGAGTCACTAAAGTGGGTTGGCTGATCATGCTCACTCAGGGGCTCTTGTATGGGTTGCCTTGTTTCTTCTGCGGGCTTATAACTTGGAATCTTCAGCTTGGATCCTTCTTGGATTGTAGGTTGACTAAAGGCACAAGAAGCTTCTTGAGCTTCTAGCTCTTGTAATTTTTTCATTAACTGCCTCATTCATTCCTCTTTAAATACAACTTGCTTGGCAATAAACTCCTACTCATACCTTTGAACCTCCATTTCTTGCTGGTGCATGTGAGCTTGATAAGATAGCTCCTCTTGATGCATGCCATACTCTTTCTCTTTCTCCATAGATCTCATTTGTTCTTAAAAGTTCTTCAGAATATCATCAAGGCTCATGTTTGGAACATGCTTGGAATAATTCTGAGAATCATCAAAGAAACCCCTTTGTGGTTGCTGGTATGCATGTTGCCAAGAAACTTTTTGCTGGGCTAGAGGGTGACAAACATGAGATGAATGTTGTCCTTCAAATTCTGGAACAAAAAAAATAGTAGGGCCATACTGATATGGTTGATATTGATAACATGCAGAAACATCTTCATAAAATGGAGGATAGTAATCCATCTTAGGCACCAAATCTGCATAAAACTAGTAGATATAACCTTAGAGCTGCCAGATATGCATAATATTGACCTTCAAAAGGCCTGCAACCTGCTAGATGCATATCAAAAACCAGCAACAACTGTTAAATCCATGACCTTCTAGTCCCACCGGGTGTGCCAAAATATGTTTAGGTTTAGAATTGTCACCCTAACTTAGGCATTAAGGCTTCATGACAATTCTATCCTAAAAATGGAAACCTCCTCTAGATGTGGGTGAACTATGGATGAGGAAGAGTCTCTGGATTCTAGGCCGGTTCCTATTTGATATGGAATATCACCTCCTGAATTGTAACTTAATGGAAAAAGGGAAGAAGGATTTAAAACTGAATGGGAAAATGGGGTGATACACCAAAACTTGCTTTAGATCTATTAGGATCTTCAAACCGGCATTCACAATGATAAGATCACTGAGATTCATTTATCATTCTTTATTCAACATAAAGGTTGACTAGCATTCAACTATTAGGGTTTAAACCACAAACAGTAAAACTGACAACAAACTTACATATTCTGTAAAAAGGCCTAAT
>MU225642.1:4186616-4211457 GCA_018584345.1 Thuja plicata
CACTTTACCAAATCATTCAAAAATATGAAACACTTAATGCAGAAAAGAAGAATAGGAATGGATTTGATACTCAGAAAAATAATGTAATCAGAAGCCTGCTCTATTATCCTTCAAAACCTGTAAAATGTTACAAAAACATGTAAAAAGGTCTATAGGAACCAATGGTTCACTAAAAGAGCCTTCTCTCCAGATTCTGAACCCTTAACTATGAAGTAAAAGGTCCACTAAATAGCCCACATGGCTAATCTCAAAAATGACATCTCCCTCCAAAACTCTCCTCCAAACAGAAAGATCATCTTGATTCTTAGGCCAAAATCATGCATAAAAGTTAGCCTCCCCAAGTCCCCCCAAAAATGGCATATCCCTAAATTTGAGGCATGATTAGTGCCCTAAAATCTATCCCCTAAAGACTCATTTCAAAAATGGGATAACCTATGTTGGCATTTTAAAAGATTTACATCCTTTTTACATAATTACCAACTTTGTATCAAAGAATATATTTAAAATATCTAAATTATATTCTAAAATCAACATAAGATTCCAAACCCAACCATAAAATTATCCAACTTAAGTTTAAACTATTTGATAAATTCAAACTTAGGTCAACATGACCATTCGAATGTAAATCCTAACTCATGATAAACATTTCTTTTAAGGCATGTATGGGTTGGCAACTCCAAATTTGATGCACAGGGTGGAAGTACACTGTAACATTGAATGGAATTTACTATCTTTACTGTCACCGGACTTCAACTCTCATTTCATCTTGGCATTTGTTTTCAATCTTTGCATTCGAATGAGGGAAAGCTGAATGAAACCCTAGCTCATGGCCACCAGGATTCCATTTTCTTTCTCTCTTCTTGAACTCGAACTGGAGATCACTGACTGTCATCTCACTTGTAGTCTTTTCCTGGAACTATGAACTTGGCTCTGGCTATAGCTATTGTGATCGGGCTAGCTAATGAATTCAAGGGCTGTGTGACATGAGCTTGGACAGGCTCTTTCATTTTGAGAAGCTGCAACTGTGACTTCATTGTTTTCTATTGAATTTCAGCATTTTCGAACTCGAACTAATATTGTTTGATGACTACAAAGTGGGTCTTCTCACCATCAAGATCTCGAGCTCCATTTGTTTGTTCTCAAAAGCCTCGCTTCTTCCATGCACTTCTCTGTCAAATTGCGGCTTCAACTACATATACCCATGTATATCACTTTTGCATGACATAGAAGTATTAGAACTTGGGTTTTCTTTAGAACTTGTAGCTTGACTCCATGTCTGAGAGCTCGGGCTCTTTGTTCTTTCTACACCACGAATGCACTTTGGGTTGTAACTGTTTGAAGGCTTGGTTTCTTTTGCTTGAGCTTGGGATGCATCTTGAAAGGTTCGGCTTTTGATTGGTGGTTCACAACTGGCAGTGAACTTGACTTAAAAAGCTCATGGCTATATGAAGATAAATAACACATTTTCTCCTAAAACTTGTCCATTTTGAATAAAATCTTTTCATTACATACATTGTGGAGATCTCCAGAGCCTTTTTCTATTTTATCATATTTAAACTTTTCCTTTTCTTAAACTTATCTCTTCTTGGCCCTCATAACAACTCCCATCTAGACTTACAGATAAGTGGCCCTTTTCTTTTATTCACTCTGTCTTTTGACTGGACTTTAATAGTTTACTTTGAACATGTTGTTGCAAATGATTTTCTAAAGCTATCTGCATATATTTAATGAAACCAATTGCAAGAAATTTTTGTTGAAATTGAGAAGTGAACTCCATCTTTTATTTGTAGCTTACAACCGGTTGATATTGCTACTTTAGAAATCTATATGTTAGTCTTTTACACACTATATTTGGATGAATGGCAACAAAAACTGAAACACCCACATGGATTTTTCTGTACATCTAGAAGTGAACACAAAACATCTACAAGCTGTCATTTTTTTGTTAATAAATGAGCTCCATTGTGTCTTTTGTCAATTCCATTTCAATATATGCCTTGAAAGATGACAATATTGTTACCTTAAACATAAAACATCTTCATATTATTGAGACAGCGAGCATTTTAACTGAGAATACTACATGTTTGTCATGCATCATTGTGTTTTGTTCTTGGTTTCCATCCATTACTGTCTGATTACTTTTAAATATGCAGTCTTCTTATGTAGAAAATAGAAGTTAATAGCATGTATGCACACTGTTATTCCATTTTTATGTAGAATACCACCCATGGGGTTCGATCATAGGGTCGTGACTCCCATGGAAAACATTCATAACAAGAAACTCATTTGAACATGCACATCTCTTTACACTGCATCTGTTCAACTCCATCCCCTGCCTGCACTGTACTCTCCAAATTTATTTAGTCATAAATACTGAAATAATAATAGCACTATAATCATGGGTAAATATATCACTATTATTTCAGCATACCAGAATAGCATTGCTTGTTAAATAGCTTGCATAAACATCTCTTCAAATTCATTTTAGACACACGGATACTGTACTTGTTCCACTCTCATGGATATATGCATAAAATTAACTCATGCTTGACAGTATATGCACATTGTCTTTTCATTGTTTTCAGAAGTTTATATTTCTGCATTGTTTTCCTTATCATTTCCAGAGGCATCATGTGTTGTGACAACACTATAAACACCTTCTTATGAACTGTATTCTCCCCTGTATATGCATATTGTCTTTTCTACAAAAAAAGTAGATCACAGTGACATATACCTTATATACTTTACACAACACCATCATTTAATTTTACATATATATGCACTGTTTAAAACTACATCTTCATATGCATAATCCAGTCTTTGAAAGCTCGAATCTTGCTCATTTATTCTTTGTTACGCATATTTTATAACAACATTTGATAATACTGTTCTTACTCTTCTGGCATTCAAATATTAGCATCCATAGTGTCAAAACCTGTAACAGTATGCATGCACCCTATAGAAACTTGTTATGTACTACATTTCATATGCACAACTCACATTGACACACTATAGTTCAATCATTTTCTTGCACATTAATGGTGAAATCTGCATTTGAACATTTCTTTAATAATGCATATTTGTGAAGTTCGGGCACGGGCTCATGACACTCACTGCATCTTTCGAATATAGCACAGGATTTCATAAATATATGTTTGTTTGATGTTATTATTTCGTCAATGCAAATGCATATCTTTCTATCACATTGATTTCATCAGTAAATATGTAGTTCAGGGATTTTGACTGATGTATGGTGTTTTTAGGCATTTATGTATTGCTTAGATCCAATTGGATCTAACATCTTTTCCACCATGATGTTGCAGGAAATAGGAACAATAGAAGACCTAGGATGCAGGACAATCAGAGACATGACCAAGACAACCAAGACATGAAGGTTTCAGATGATGCAGATGAACAACTCCAGAGACTAGAAGACCTCTTAAAGGCAATATATAGACCCCTAGATTTCATCATGCTTCCTTCTTACTTTATATTCTGCATGTGTCCTCTAAGTTTTAGTATGCAAGATGTGACCTTGAAGGAACACTTGTCTAATACATTCAGTATGAATACACAATGTAATGATCGTTTATGAATCTAAAAGTGTGAATTTGATCAAAACTTAGAGTACAAATATAATTTGATAATATGAATGTAATAGAAATGTATTTCTTTTTCATTGGCTGAACAGTAATGTCTAAAAGATGTATCTTTATGCAAATTTTACTTTTTCTTATTATTATCCCGCATGTAAAAATTTGGGTAACAGCAGTGTCAGGAGTAGTCAGATCATGGTGTTGTTGAATCTCATCAGTGGATGCTATAGGTTTTGAATCAATCATATTTTTAACCATTAGGGCTTGATTAAGCACTCCATTAGTGCACTTAGACTGATTGTGGGATTCATTACAAGGATAGCACCATTCATAATCAGCAGCAAGATTGTTTTGGTTAGGAACAATATCCCTAACAGCATTAAGGGGTGCAGGATTATAAGGTCTATAAGGCCTTTGGTTCCAATTTTTCCTATTGGCATTGCTATTTCCTTGGTATTGTTGCTTTTTGCCTTGGTAAATGGGCTGATTAGGCTACTGGGATGAAGAACTAGCAAACTAGTTTTGAGTGTGGGCTATTGGATTGCTTTGCTGCCTTTTCAGGTTTACTAGCTCATTTCCAAAGGTTTGTAATAAGCTCTCAATCTTTTGTTGGTTGTCTTTTATGCTTTGCAACTCATTGGAAGGGACAGTAGGCATTATCTCTTCACTTTTATAATATGGAAATGGAGATAAAGGTGGGATAATCAATGGCATATTGGATTAGATACTAGGAAAGAAAGGCATAGGTGGCCTAGGAGCTATCTTTCCTTCCTAAATGAGGCTATTCTATGCCCTAATTACAATATCAAAAGCTTGCAGTAAAGAAATCCCTCCTATGGAATGGATCACCACTGAAATATCACTATTCAAGCTTTTAAGAAAATACAAAAATGCATATTCGGCAGAGGGTCTTACTGTGGCAGGAATCTTATTCCAAGTCTTCTAAAATCTGAGATTAAAATCACTTATCTCTTCTTGTGGAGTCCTTTGAATGGTAGTTAGTTGCTCCACCAAAGACAAGTTGTCAGACTTATCTTCAAAGAACTTAGAAATCCTTTCCCCCAAAACATCCCAAGTAGAAATAGAGTTCACTGGAAGAGTTCTGAACCAGTTAAGTGCTTTACCCTTCAGTGATGTAGCCAATAGATTCAAAGCCACATCCTCCTCCATGACATGATGGACATTGCAAAGAGATACAATATCTTTGATGTGTTCAATAGTAGTCACTTGTCCTTCTCCGGTAAATGATGGCAAGCCTTTCAAGGCAGCCAACAGTATGTTGTTGTGATTTGAAATCCTCAAAGGACTACCTTGATCAAAAGGAACAAATGGCAGATTTCTTGCCATTGCTAAAACTAGTGGTACTTGTTGCTGAACAGATGGTGTAACAAAAGGCTAGGTAAGCTGAATTACCTTCCTTTTATATGTTTTCAAACTTGGTGGATTTGCTGTAGTGCCACTTGTAGATGCTCCAAAAATAGATTTACCTCTTGGTAAGTCTTCAAAACTTGGTAACTCTAATCCAAAATTATCAGAAGCACTTAAATCTTTAGTGAAACTGATATCCTCAACAATTTCTTTAGGTTCATCTTAATTTGCAGCCTGATCTTCAAAAATGGGATTATCAAATGATGAAAAATCAGAATTAAATAGAGAAGATCTACCTCTTTGATCTTATGGTGTCCTTCCTCTTCTGGCTGATCTACCTCCCCTTCTACCTGGCTGCAATTCTTGGTACACAAAACCCTCCTTATTTGATCTTGTTGGATTCCTTCTCATTAAATAAACACTCAAACTTGCAAATGAATTCAGTGAACTGAGAAGTAGTTATGTCCCACCGGGCGTGCCAAAAACTGTTTAGTTTTAGAATTACCACCCCAACTAAGGCATTGGGGCTTTGATAGTATTCTATCATAACAATGGAAAACTTCTCTAGTTGTGGGTGGACTATGAATGAGGAGTCTCCAGATTCTAGGTCGGTTCCTATTTGATGTGGAATATCACCCCCTGACTGATAACTTAACGGGAAAAGGGAAGAAGGAAACTTCTGAAAATAAAAACTTGAAAGTAAAACTGAGGTGATACACCAAAAATGGATGCAGAATTTTCTTGAGAGATAAAACAATAAATCCAACTCATATACCAAAGGCTTAATACTTAATATCTCTTCTCAACATATAGGCTCACAAGTCTCACTACTAGGGTTAAACCACAAATAGCTTGACCAGTCAAAAACATACAGATTCCTTATGAGGCTTTGAATTGTTGATCTCCTTGAGATGGAAAATGTATACACTCACTTTTCTTGGATATCAATTAAATAAACACTTGCAAAGAAAGATGAAAATAGGATGCTGAAATTAAACTCAAAAGTATGTAGAGCAATGAATCATATGCTTTATTCTCCTAAAAATATGACAAAGTGTGGTTACAAAAATGGTCTCCAAAACATTTAGGAACAAAATTTCACTATATGCCCTCTCTCCAAAATCTGCAACCCTCTAAATATGAAGTAACCAGTCCACTATATAGCCCCTATGGCCCAATTTTTTAAAATACTTCTCCCTCCAAAAATCCTCCAAAAAAGAAAATTATTAAACAAAAAGTTTAATAAGTGCCCTAAAACATGACCCCTAAAGTTGGTACATAAAAGATATACATATTTTATACAAATCACCAACTTTATTACAAAACCATAACATACGCATAATCCCTAACTGCATAAACCCCAACACATAACCCGACAACATAGTAAGAAAACCTAACTCCATTAAGTCGACCACAATATATGTACAAACCCTAACCCTCTAGTAACTCGACCAGAATATAGCTAAGTTGTGGTAACTTCAACTTGACAACAACTCATAGCTGACACAAAATACACCCACCAAAAGGATAGACTATTGTCTTCGTGGCACTACCAGTACTGTCGTGGCACTGCTAACTGACAATTTATTAACTCCATATTTGACAGTGGATTCAAAAGTTGGGTAAAACACATTGCATGATGTTCATTTGTCTCAAAACACTTAGGGTTTTCTCTGTGGCACCACCATGTTGAATTTAGAAACCATAATCATTGGCACTGTATCTACTTTAAATCTGTGTAAAGAAGCTAGGGCTTCTCGGGATCTATGAGGAAAAATAAGTTTGAGTTTGATTTTCCATAACACATGGCACCTTCTGTTGATTTCTTCTTCGATAATGCTGGATTTTGGGGTCTTTTGTTTGTTCGAACTTGGGCTCCAATAGTAAGTTAACTCCCATGACTTGGGAGATGCTAGAATAGCTCAGACTTGAAGGTTTCAATGCCATGACATATGGCATTGGATGCATGCTTTGAAGCTGATGGTTTTAACAACCACTGTAAGTTTGGACTAAGTCTAAGTTGTGGTTGAGAGGTGTAGCACTACCCATGGAATTTGGTCTCAAAACTAGGCAAATCTTAGCCACAGCTTCAGACTCATCCCCATTTTATGGTGTATCATGAATGAAGTTTGGAAAGAAGCATCTTTGACCGCGGCCACTTCTACTTGAAACTCTAAAGAGCTCAGGCTCCACTCTTCTATTGACCTATACTCACGATACTTGGCATCTTCTTGCATCTTATCTCCAGATAAGTGACCCTCACACTCTTGTTCACTATAGCTTTAAGATGAAATAGATGCATTGTTGTAGTTGATAACTGAGATTTTTCTTTTTTTGCATATTACCAAGCTTCTAGAGTTTTAACACCTCCATCTTTTCTGGTTTTTTTCTAAAAAAGATTTACATCTTTTTAGGCAACAAAACAGGGTTTCTCTTTCTTTATTTTCTTGTATCATATCCTCCATTGTAGCATGAAATACTACTTGACTTTGAGCTTTGCTGTCACTTAAGTTGTTTTTCTGCCACTTTCTTTAATGAATAGCAATAAAAATAGGAATACCCACATGGTTGTTTGTTGTAAATCTACAAGTGAACTTGAAGATGTGCAAGTTTGTTGATGTCTTGATTTGTAATAAGACCATAGGTTTTTTCATGACTGTCTTTTATGCTTAAAATCATACCACTTAATGTCTTCAAACATAACAACACTCTTGTAAGCACAAAACATGCTCCTCTGTCCAGGTCGAACTCCTTCTCTTTGTTCTGTCTGAAAAACACATAAAATTTTCCTTTCTAGCATGCTTATAATGTTATAAAAATAAGTAACAAACTGTTCCACTGGTGAAACCGTGAGCATATTTTATGAAAATATGACATATTTGATATGCATCACTGTTTTTTATGCTTTATTCCCATCCACTATTGTTTGATCATTTTGAAATATTTAGTCCTTCTATGTAAGAAATGGTGTATAGCTACACTGTTTACTTCAATTTTATTCAAATATGCACACTGTACCTGAAACAACATTTCTCCCATTGATGGATAGACATATCACTGCTATTTCAATACACCAGCATAAGATAGTTTTCTCAATGTTTTGCATAAAGACATCTTTGAAATTTGCATTGAGGGCATGGATATTGTACCTTCTAAAATCATGAATTATTACAGCATCATTTGAGTTCTCTTAGATGAGGAACATACCCTGTTTCTTGCTTTCTTACCATGTAGTATTTTCCTATGAATATTCACTTTATGAAAGCACATGAACACACTGTTATTGCATTTCTTGCTCATTTTACTTGCAGCTTCTTTACAAACCGTCAATTATGTTATGTATCATCATTTTTTAAATACCTTACTGTTTTATAAGCATAAACAACAATACTTCATAACATAGAAATGATGGCAACATGATTGACCACCAGGCATGTATTTTCCAATATTTATATTTTTAAATGAACTCTTATGCCTTTTTTGCATTTTCATACTTACTGTAACAGCATTACTTCCATTTCTCATTTGCATGATGACAATGAACATCTTACCCTACCATTTCTGCATATTCTATTTTAACAAGAACCCATGATTGCTCATGTGTCTCCTGCCACATTATTGGCTCTTTCATGCATGTACATCTTCTCCTTCTTTATGAACATGAATTGTAACCTCTTGATATGTAAACAACCTTTCTTATATGTAATGGCTTATGTGAAGTTTGAGCATGGGCTCGTGACACTCACTACATTTCTTTTGTTATCTTCATTCAGTTACATATCCACCTATTTGCACACATATCACCAATCAATCTTGTAGGTTAGCAGACAAAATGAACCAATTAATATTTGTGTGTGAGTGTCATCTAGGATGGCATTCATTCATGAATATTGATCGGTTTGTTTGCATTTGTTGAACTAACAGATTGCCCTAATTCTGAAAAAGGTTTCTTAGTTGGAAATACTAAGTCCCTTTCATTCAGATATTTGATTGTGAAAACAAGAACAATATACGTAAGAATGATCATTAATAGTAAAAGGTTTCATGTTTAAAAAAACAAGTCCCGTTAATACTATCTTTCACTTAATGTGGATGTATATTTCATTGTTACATTGCTTTTGTCAAATTGATATGCGGCATTAGAAGAATTGATTGTATGTTATTTGTGTCTCTTGCATTGCTTAGATCGAGCTGGATCTAACACCATTTTCTCTCTCATGATGCAGGTGAAACCCTAAACACCTAATGAAGATGCAGACCTGGACTTGGAGACCTAGAACCTATCAAACAATTAGCTGACAACCAACATACATCAAGGCAATGCATGGGACCCCTACTCCATACTTTTATCATGTTTTTATATTCTACAAATGTACTCTTTTAATTGACATGAAATATGAAACAAGAAAAGACATTTGTATATTACATTCAGTTTGAATGTACAATATAATTGATCAATTATAAATTTGAAATTCAGAAATGTGATCAATACTTAGAGTACAATAGTGACATTTGACAATGAATGCAATAATGTAATGTAGATTAACAATACCTGAAAGATAATGTCAATTGGACTCTACTAAAAATGCAATCTTTTCCTATTTGTGTTTGTCCTTTTGTATGTTGTAATCTTGGGTAACAGTTATAATTCTAAGACATTCTCTTTTGGTACACTTGAAGATGATTATAAGCTTGATGTTGATATTCTTTTAGTAAGTCTGGCTCTTCTAATCTAGACACTCTATACTCCTCATCTATCAGCATGCCATGTAATGAGACTCTTAAGGATGAAATTTCCACTTCTAATGGTAAAACTACTTCAGCTCCATATACTAAAGAAAAATTTGTTGCTCCAGTAGGTATTCTAATGCTTGTTTTATAAGCCTTTGTGTTGGATTTAACTGTATGTGCAAATCCCTACCTGAATCATCAACTATTTTCTTGAGGATTTTAAGAATGTTCTTATTAGAGGCTTCTTGTTATCCATTACCTTAAGGATAATAGATGGAAGAAAAATGGTGAGTAATATGAAACTTTTCACTTAACTCCTTAACATCCTTATTTTTGAATTATATCCCATTATCTGTGATAAGTGCATGTGGGATACCATATCTACAAATGATGTGGTTTAGGATGAACATGGAAAAAAATTTTGTAGTTGTAGTTGCTAAGGGTATAGCTTCCACCCATTTTGTAAAGTACTCAATTGCAGTGATAATGTATTTGTGCCCATTAAAAGGAGGATATATCATCCCTATCAAATCAAAACCCCATTGATAGAAAGGCCAAGGTGTAGTAATGGGATGTAATTATTGTGCTGGCACATGTATCAAGTTCCCATGATATTGGTACTTTTGCAAATTTTTACAAATTGCCATGCATCTTTTTCCATGGTTCGCCAATAGTACCCCGTCCTAAGAAGTTTCTTTGCAAAGGTAAATCCACTCGACTGTGACCCACAAACCCCACCCCCATGAATTTCATGTAAAATAGTTTTAGATTCTTCACTCTCTAGACATCTAAGTAACGTTCTGTCAAGACCTTTGTGATACAATGTGTCAGCAATAAGGGTGAAGCACGAGGTTTGGCATATAAGGTTTCATCTCTCATTTCAATTTTGGTATAAGGGTAAGGTGTTATCTTTGAGATAGGTATAAATATGGCCGTGCCAAGTAGATTCATGACCCACAAGTAGGCAAATGATTTGGGAATTAGGATGGTCGTATGCGGGTTTTACCAATTCCTCCACCAATAACTCATATCTATCACCTTGATCATGTATTTGCAATAGTGAAGCTAGTGTGGCCATGGCATTAGCTGCTTTGTTCTCTGCTCTGGGTATTTTCTCGAATGTGATCAATACAAAATAATTTTTGAATTCATCAATCATCCTTTCATAAATCATGATCTTGTCATCTTTAGTTTGGTATTCATCATTAATCTGATTGATGACTAATTGGGAATCTTCATAAATTTGTATCTCTGTAATCCTCCATTCTAAAGCCATTTTGAGTCCTATGACAAGAGCTTCATACTCTGCTATATTATTGGTGCATGGAAATAACAATTTGAATGATTTGGGGATTGTGAAACCTTGGGGTGTAATGAAGAGAACTCTTGCCCCCGAGCCATGTTGAATATAGGATCCATCAAAGTATAACTTGCATGTCTTTGGCTCACTACTAAGGACACTTGCATCTAGAAACTCCACTTGAATAGGTTCCTCACTTGAGAGTAGTGATTATGCTAGTTGATCTGCAATAACTTGTACCTTAATATCTTTACAGGCCACATACTCAATATAAAACTCACTTAATACCATAACCCACTTGGCTAGCCTCCCTATGAGAGTTGATTTGCTAAGAATATATTTGAGTGGATCTATTTTAGCAATAAGTCAAACTTTATGTGCAAGCATATAATGTCAGAGATTTTGAGAGACAAAGATGACTGCTAAGCATATTCTTTCTTCACAAGTATAATTGAGATCATATTTGACTAAAGTTCTACTAATATAGTAGATTACTTTTTCTTTTCCTTTATCATCTTCTTGTGCTAACATGGCCCCCAATGAATTTTTAGTTGTTGATATCTATAGAATTAAAGGTTTTCTTGGTATTGGAGCCATTAGAACTAGAGGATTTGCCAAATATTTCTTTAAAAGAGCAAAGGCTTCTTCACATTTACCATCCCATTGAAATATGATGTCTTTATGCAACAATTGAGTAAAGGAATGACAATTTTCTGCCAATTGGGATATGAATCTTCTAATAGATTGTAGCCTTTCTTGCAAAGACCTCAATTGACTAATATTTCTTGGTGCCCCTAGTTCCATAATGGCTTGAACTTTAGTAGGATCCACTTCTATTCCTTTTGTTGGCATAATTTATCCTAACAATTTTCCCGCTTGAACACCAAAGGCACATTTTTTAGGATTTAGCCTTACATTGAATTGTTCCAATCTTGTGAATATTTTATCAAGTATGGGTAGATGTTCCTTTCTGGTATAAGATTTTACAAGAATATCATCTACATAGTACTCCATAAATGTATGCATAATTTCATGGAATATGGCTGGCATGGCCTTTTGATAGGTTGTCCCTACATTCTTAAGACCAAATGGCATCACGTTCTAGCAAAAGGTATCTCAGGGACAGGTAAAAGTTGTCTTATCTTGATCTTCTGGAGCTATCTTTATTTGATTATAGCCACTAAAAACACCCATTATGGAAAATATAGAATTCCCTGTTGTCACATCTACTATAGTATCAATGTGAAGAAGCGGGGAATCATCTTTGGGACATGCTTTATTTAAATCTTGAAATTCGGTGCAAATCCTTATGCTTTTGTCACTTTTGGAAACATGTACAATGTTGACGATCTAGGATGCATATGAAATAGACCAAATAAATCTTGTTTCCAAGAGTTTCTTTAACTCTTCTTTAACCCATAATGCCACATGTGGATTCATCTTTTTCAATTTTTGCTTTACTGGTTTAACTCTCAGAGTTATGTTAAGATGGTGCATTATTTTATTTGGGTCCAATCCTGGCATATCAGCATAGGACCATAAAAAATTCACTTGTCTTTCTTTGAAAAATTCAATGAATTTCTCCCTTTCTTTTGTAGACAAAGATGTAGCTAAATGAATGATCTTTGGTTCTTCCTATGTTCTAATGTTTATCTTTTATGTTGGCTATATCAAGATAGTTGATCTTTCTTCATGACGGTTAGGTAAAATGTTAGGTCTCTCATCCTTAGGTGCCACAATTGGGTTTTCAACTTTGGATGCATCATTTATTTTTACTATTTTTGGATCTAGTACAGAAACATGGTGGTTTTCACCAATAGATCTTTTATTATTATTTTTGTTTTTCTTTTTCTCTTGTTGACTCAGAAACTTGACATTTCCCCCCCATTACTTCCTCTTGATATGATTCATTAGTGGAGGAAGGTTCAACTGCATTTAGGTATAGAGATAGGGAATGGTCATCTTGGAATTATGGTATATCACTTGTCTTGAGTTATTCTCAATCAATCAATTCAGGATGAACAAGGGGTAAAAGATCAACTGGGAAATCTGGGTCAAATGGAGTTAAGGTCATGATTTCATTTGCAGGTTCATACATTGTATTGCACAAATAAATAACATGTGTTTCCTCAAGATTTTCCATAGATCTAGGATCAAAATCTCCCTCACTCTACTCAAGTTTCTTGTAGGATAAATTGTTGTACATTAAGCCTAGAGTTAGATTCTCCTAAGAAAGAGGGCACATAAGGCTCTCCTATCTATTCTTGGTTTGTACTTGGAATTTCCTTTGGTGTAGAAGTGTAAGAATGAATAACATCTACCTCTTTATCATGAAAATATTCCTCAAATAATGAATCCCATTCATATCCATTTGAATCATCTTCACTTTCTTAATCCAACATGTTAATGTGTTCATAAGGATTAGTGAAATTCTTTTGACCATTACCTTCATGATATCCTATTCCTGATTTTTCCTCACTTGACCTCCATGGAGGTTGTATAGGTTCTAACAACCCTTTATTTCTTTTTCCTAAAGGTCCTCTTCCTTTGTATCCCATCTTTTTCATGATATCAAATCCTTTCCCATATTGGTGCATGGGAATACTAATGTTTCACACACTTTCACTTGTTCCCTCCTCCTCTTTGTATAACCATTTTAGCACATGATTGTCTTCTTCTATCTATGCCTGGGTAGTAGCTCTAACAAAATTATCATTACACTTGTGAGGAAGTGTTTGATTTGGTATGACCAAGGGTTTACCATGTGATTTAGGAGAAGTTGGCATATCCATCAATGAGATAGAGTATTCTCCAACTCCTTTTTACTTTATCCTGCATTGTTTTTAAAAGTTTTTCATCATACTGTCCATCTTTTTGTAATGTGCCACATTTTTCTCTTCTCTTTCTAATTGTGATCCCTCTTGAATGGAATAATTTGAAGTTGAGGAATTAGGGTTTTCTTCATTTGTTTTTAGAAAATTAATTGTTTCCTTACCTTAGATAGATAGAGAAGGAATAGTTTCCTCATGACTTGAGGTAGTGGGCTTATCATTTGGATCTTTTTTATCCTTTGATGTGGATAGTGACTTTATCCTAGGAACTTCCTCCTTAGCCTATTTTGAATGTCAAGTAGATGTAGAAGCCTCATTATTGTGGGGGTACAAAAGAATCTGTAACTAGTTTGATATGATTGTAGTATTGAAATGAGTTAATATCTAAGCTGATAGTTATTTCCTGTACAAAATAAGGAAGTTTCTAACACTAATGGTAGGTAGATGGAATGAATTGAATCTCATGTATTCATGGCCTTCCCAACAATATGTTGTAGATCAACTTAAGATAAAGTACTTTAAAAACTGTTTCTTTCTGAATTGGTCCTACCTGAATAGGTAGAATGACCGTTCCTTTAGAAGATCTCTCCTCATCGTCATATACTTTAATAGTTATTTTTCTATTTGGATCCACTAATTCTTCATAATATCCCAAGGCTTTTACCAAATTTAGAGTACAAATGTTTAGGCTGACACCTCCATCAATTAGGACTCTCTTGACCCTATGATTTTGGATTAGGACTTCTATATGAAAGGGAAAATTTTGTGGATGATTTAAAGACATGTGATCTTTCTTTGAAAAGGATAGGCAATGTGGTGCAAAAATATGACTAACCATGTTTTGAAATTGGTCTACATCTAGATTGGTAGGAACCGTTGTGTCTACCAAAACTTTTTCCAGGATCTCCTAATGTGTAGGTGATAGTTTTAACAACTCCAAGATTGAGAATTTTGCAGGAGTTTTTTGAAGTTGATCCATCAAATTATAGTTCTTGGAAGGAAACAATGAAGGATTAGGTCTTTTCAAAATTTTGGAAGTTCCAGGTAGAATTACTTTCGATGCTTGCCCCCAAGTCATGACATTGGCAGGCTCTTTGTTTTGTTTGTCTTCGATCACTATGACATTAATGGTGTTCTCATAACTAGATAAGGAATTGATTGTATTGTCATAGGTATGAGAAAAATTTACCTTATGATCTCCCTTTTGATTGCATTGATTAATATTTGAAGATTCACCCTTCTCATGATTTAGAAAAGGATTTTTAAAGGTCGTATGATCTTCATTATTCTTGGGTCCATCAACTTCAATAATACCTTTGTCAATGAGGTCTTGCACCACATGTTTCAACCTCATACAATTGTTCATTTTGTGCCCTTTATTTTGGCAATATTCACAATGATTAGAATCACTCCATCATGATGGCTTTACTTGAGGTTCATATGGTCTTGCCTCCAGTAATTATAATTTTGTTGGCAACAAGTGTTCTTAAGGTTGCCTCAAGTGTTTCCCCAATGGAGTAAACTTCCTTTGTGGTCCTGGAGTAAATTGAGCCATAAAGTTAGGTTTAGGGTTGGCACTTCCTTGATTGTTGTTGGAAGAGTTTGTGTTGTTAAAGGGATTATTGGGGGATTGGTTAACATTATTAGTCTGATTAGTGGAACCCCTTGAAAGATTGAAAGGTTTTGGTTTGAGATTGTGGGCTTCCACTACTCCATCATTGACTAATTTTTTGTTGGTATTCTTCATCCAAAACTTTGGTTTATCATTATTAGTATTGTTTGAAGAAATGTTGTTGAAGGCATTGTTGTTGTTTGAAAAGGTTTTATTATCCTTGTAGAGATCTAGTTCCTCACTTCCTACTAAACCATCCTCTATTTGGATTTCATTTTCTATCACTTTTTCAAAATTTGGTAGACAATTAAGTTGTGACTTGAATTTCATTAGGGTCACCAAACTATTTATAAATATATCCATATTTCCTTTTTAGGTATACTTCGTGGATATTTAACAAAAATTCTTCTCCATCTTTATAGAAATCTTAAAAAGGCTTCCCCATTTTTTTGCTTTGTATTGCATAGTTCTAACATCGTAATCTGCCATTCGATGTTGTAGGAATATTGATTAACAAATTTGGATATTAATTCCTCAAAAGTCTTTATACCTGGAGGTAACTTCAAAAACCATTCCATTGTTGACCCACCAAGGTTTCAGGGAAACAACCTCATCAAATAGGTAGGTTCGTGGAGAAATTCCATGCTTAAGGTTCCAAATTCACTTATGTGGTCTTGTGGGTCTGTTGTACCCATATATTTGTCATACTTAGGGAAAACCATGATTTAGGGAATACATTTCATTAAATAATTTTTTATCAAATGGAAAAGGTCAAATAGCTTCAATTGAGAATCGTTTCGAGGCAGCCTCTTTCTTCATTTTATCCATCTGAGTTTGTAGGGATTTGATTTGTTGATTCATGGATTTTAAAGAGTATCTTCTTCCTCATCTGTTGTTAATTGGGATGTGTCAAAATTATGAGGAAGTTTTACTCCTAATTGAGCCAAATTTAGAAAATATCTCTCCTTGTCCTTTTCTAAAAAAATGTATATTATCTTCGTGAACATAGGATGTTGGGAGGCTTCATTGATATTTTCTTCGGTTTACCCTTCATTATGATCATTATTGATTTCTCCATTGTTATTATCCTCAAACCATAAATTATTTGTCATTGAGACCTCTCCTAATTCTTCCTCTTGATTTCTCTCTTGAAAGGGTTGATAAGGAGAACGAGGAGTCTCATCTAAATAGGGTATCTCTTCTCTTAGGCCCCATTTGGTTGAGGAATTATAATTTGACCCAAAACCTTATTATCTCAAAATAAGGTTTTGAAATTCTGGTGATGTGTATTCTGGAGATAGTATGGACCATTTGGTTGACCTGGAAGGTGACTGAGACAATCCATCTTCTGTGTTTGGTTGCCAATTTCAAAATTAGAATTGGAACTAAGAAATTAGTGGTGAAGGGAAATCTTCTCTTCATGATCTACATATTTTGTGTATTTTGTGGTGAAGGGAAACCACTGTGTATTAAAAACTCCTCAACTTTCAATGAATTCATGAAGATGAGCTCAATGGTTCTTTTTTTCAATCCCAACGGTAGCTAATGAAAATAACAAACAAAACTAAGGAATATATTGCAGTCTCTTGTAATTGGGTGGAGACATTTACTTAGTCTTGAACGATGCCCTTGAAGAAATACACCATGCGATATTAAGCTCCAGAGATTAGAGACAGCCATGAGAAATAAAATATACAGCCCTTCAAATGTGTAGAATATGAATATGACGAAGAGCATGAATATGACAAAGACACCTCAAATTTTGAAGAGCAAGGTAAACACAAAAATAGTGGTGTCATAGGAAGCTTGAAGAAACCCATTAAAATTGTTGAGGATCTCTGTGTTAGTGAGTGAATCCCCACTTTCGTCTTTAAAAGTGATCAATGCAAAGACCAAATCTTGGTGTTTAGCTATCATGCAAGATCGTAAATCGATTCTCTTCTTCTCTATTACAAAAGAGATAATTTGATCAATTTTGTAGCACACCTGGAGAACTCTATTATAACGAGTTCCTAGAAAGTTGAGCGGAATAGACAAACATCTAGCAAGTACAGTATTGAGAAGATGACAGATTCATCTTATTTTGGAATCGTCTGTAATATCAAAGAACAATCTTGTTGTGACTGAAAAGACGAGCTCCTTCACCAGAGGAACCAACTGCACTCCGGAAAAATTACCAAAGGACATGAATATGAATATGAATATGCACATTAGGAATTACCAAATGTCCTGATTTCAGGTTGCTTCCTCTAGTCCGCAAGAATAAATCTCTATCAAAAACATTTCACAAAAACCCAAAACCAGAATATGATTTCAAATTCCACATATTGGGTGACAAGATAGTGTCGCCCATTTTGGTGCCTAAACTGGATTTTGATCTCCAAAACCCGAAGTGTAGTTTAGCGTACCAAACAATAGATTTGGAAAAAAAGTGGAAGTTTTGCACCCAATTTTTCCCCAATTCCACTAACCAAATGGGGCCTAAGCACGGTTCCATCTTTTTGTAAAGACAATTTAATATAATGACATCTTGTCCAAACTGGCATGAAAAGGAATTGTGAAGCTTTTTTGAAGAAGTATTCAATTGAAAAGAATGATGATTTGTATGAACTTTGGATCTTATAAATGAATGTTTTATTTTTTTCAAGATCATGTATCATCAAGCATAGCAACCAAAAATACACATGTTTTCTAACTTCTAAAAAGCTATAAAAGTGCATATTCTCAGATGTTTTTGACAAGGTCTCCACAAGTAAACAATTCAGTCAAGCTATCTATGGTCAATTTGGTTTAACAAGATTTAAAAAGGTATGCTTGCTACTTAACTAGGTTGTAATCAAGACTTTGTTCAAAATATTGAGTTTATCCCCCATTACAGAGGCCTTCCACATGCATTAAAACACGATTTGGCGCAATCCCGAAGGACTACTAAAGGAGGTATGATTCTCAAGCTTTTCTGTCACTCACCCCATTAAAGATGAATGTATTTTATTTTATAGTGGGTTGGATTACCATGGCTAAAATGGTTGTATCTCACTTGGGTCATTCCCTCTCACCGTCCTCGATAAGGTAAATCTCGAGAGGCAGACCCACTAAAGATCTAGCAAGTATATGGAAAGCAAGAAATGAAATGAATAGGTAGGTTTAGGAGTTTGATTCATCCAAAGGGTGAAGAGAATATCCCTACTAATTCACTTCCAAACATGATTAACGAAGTTCATTCCAAGCCTCTTAATCTTGTGGGATTAAAGTTCTTTTGGCTTTTTGATTCACCCAAAGAATGAAGAGCACCTAGCACTTTTTATCCACAAAAAAGGAGGCTTAATTAGGTGTTTGGTTCATTACTTAGCTCCATCCTATCCCAAATTTAGCATGCCAAGGAGTTTTAATCACCAAAAGGTGAAGAAAAGATCCCTAATGCTTCACTCAAGATTTCAATTTGCTCTTTTACCTTAAGCTAGATGTATGAATGAAATTGCCACAATTTAAACAAAATGCAAAAGGATTTAGGAATACCTCATTTTGATACTAGCAAAGGCTAGGTGCATTTATGATTTTTTTTTTTTTTTTTTTTTGTATACTCACCTAGGTTCATTACTTAGCTCCATCCTATCCCAAATTTAGCATGCCAAGGAGTTTGAATCACCAAAAGGTGAAGAAAAGATCCCTAATGCTTCACTCAAGATTTCAATTTGCTCTTTTACCTTAAGCTAGATGTATGAATGAAATTTCCACAATTTAAACAAAATGCAAAAGGATTTAGGAATACCTCATTTTGATACTAGCAAAGGCTAGGTGCATTTATGATTTTGTTTATTTTGTTTTTTGTATACTCACCTAGTGGTGATTGTTCCAGCTCCTTAGCATCCAATTTTTCTCCCCAAAATGTTAGCTCAACAACCAAGCGAAAAAAGTGAAGGAAAATCAAAACCAAATCCACCTCAAATGAATGAATCAAATATTTAAGCCAAAGATGGAAACTTAATTTGATATAATTTGAGGATTTTGATGTAATGTTCGTATGTTTTCTCTTCTTCTTCTAATTTTTCCACTATGTTTGCATTATGGATTTACTTATCATAATCATTCAATCTTTTAGCTTCTTTCTCTTTCCAATAATCTGGTGGTCTACACTTTTCTTTTTGAACTTAAAAATGTATCATATTCAAATAAGAGAATTATCTAGAGGACTATATGACATGTTATAGAAAGCTTGATAAAGGTTAACGATCTTCCAATACCTATTTCGTGCTTGAATTCTTTCTTCCAAAGTTCAGCTTCAATTGCTAATTGTATTCGCTTTGCGTCTTTGTATAACTTTTTTGCCTCTTTCTCTTGATAATAATCGGGTGATTTGTATATCAATTTCTGAGTTTTTCTTGATTTGATCCCTTTAGTCATCTGCAATTCATCAAAAACATCAATTAATTATCAAATTTATCACTTATACAACTTGAATTTGATGTTTCTTATCATTAACCAAATGCAATGCAGAACAGACCGAATGTAACTCAAAACAGACCGAATGCAACTTAGAACACACCAGATGCAACTCAGAACAGAGTTACCAAACGTTTATGCAGAATCTCCTAAATTATATGCAAACTTTTCTAAATGATATGCAAACTTCACTAAATGAGATACAAGGTTTTCCAAATGATATGCAAATTTCTCTAAATGTAATGCAAAGTTCCCTAAAGGACATGCAAATTTCCCTAAAGGAGATGTAGATTTTACTAAATTAGATTTAGGCTTTCCTAAATGATATGCAAACCTTCCTAAATGTCATGCAAACTTCACTAAATGATAGAATTTATGAAAATACACAACATAACCCTGAAATAGAGCTTGTTTATCAGCCAAAACCAAATGTGAGCTTCTTTGGACCAGGTGTGAGCTTCTTTGGATCAAATGCGAGCTTGTACAGACCAGGTGTGAGCTGTTACAGACCAGGTGCGAGATTTTTTATACTAGGTGTGAGCTTTCACTATCTGGATGCTAGCTTTCATAGACCAAGTGTGAGACACTTAGTACCAAGTGCGAGAGTGCTTGTACCAGGTGTGAGCTTCTTTATACCAGCAAGTGCAAGTTTCTAGTGATTTTAGAGAATCTGCAATGTAAAATCTTCAAACTTGATGTTAGAATGTGAGGCTTGAGCCCCACGGTGGGCGCCAAATGTAGTCTGTAAACCTACAATTCATAAAGCTGCATGAAACATTAGTTTAACATAATTTTCAATCAAATTTGAAAGATCTAACTAGGTTAATCAATTTTGAAAGTGAAAGAAAATTAAGAGCGTCTCATGGATCTCAAGCTAGAAGGACTAAATGAATGCTCTCAGCTGCAAAGCATCCTAAAGTGACAACCCCTAGAACAAGAATTATGCTTTGTATGATCCAAAAGATGGATCTAAGATGAAACTGTATGCAAATTAAGATGAATTTCCCTATTCTATGCTCAAAATCTATGTAAACATGGATGACTTTTTCATTATGACGATACTACTCAAGAATGCTTTGATGCTAAATGTCTAATTCAATATGCAATTAAATGTGAATTCTTACTCTAAATGTGAATTGGTAAGTTTACACTAAGAAAATCCTCCTATTTATAGGAATTCCCAAGTGTAGGGGGTGAGTTTGATTAACCAAAGTCATAGTACGGTTGAGGTCAAGGTTGAGCGATGGGTTTCAAATAGGGGGACAATGTGACAAAAGGAGTGGTGAGAATAGTAAATCCTAAATGAGTGGTGAGGATAGAAAAGTTTGGAGTGATCCATGTGCTCTCAATCCTTTCTTCTCATCGGCTATTTGATTCCTTATCCCCTTTGTTGAAAGAAATTAGGATTAAATTAATTCAACCAATTTAATTAAATTAACCATGTAAGGGGATTTGATGGGTTGCATTTGATTTATTTAATTGAACTATATAACTAATTGATTTAATCAATTACATAGCTTAATTAATCCATTTTGGCTTAAATTTAATTCATTAATGAATTTGTTAATTAATCTATGATGTTGACTTGATTTGACCCCTTTTGACTTTGGTTGACCATGTTGATTTTGGTTGACCAATTTGGGGTGTCTTCACCTGGTGTGTGTGAAAAAACAAGGATAGTTGAGATTACATATATCTTTTCCAATCTACAATAAATTTTTTTCTTATTGGATTGATTATTACACCAGGTGAACCAAATATTATCATACTCATTTTTATCTTATCCAAGGGGTCACTGACATTGAATTTCCTTTTAAATTTGGTCCAAAAGAAGAATGCATTCCCTTTCCATTCATGTTTGTTTCCTCCAGATTTATCTTGACTGTTTTCAATCATATTATAGTCTCCAATTAATGTCCAACATGCATTAGGAAGATTGTTTGTCAACCAATCCCCCATACTGGCTCTTTCTCTATAGTCATTCGGGGCATAAATGTTACAAACCCCCAGTATATGATAATTGCATTTAAAGAGAATCCATATAGCTCTTTGGGAGGGAGACACACCATTATTAATCATTTTGGCAGCCCATGGTGGTCCAACTAGAATAGCCACTCCTCCTTTTCCTCTGTCATGACCCAACAATAAGCATGTGGCCTTGTCCCACAAAAAACATGAGGGTGTTGTATGCATGATACCCAATAACTTTTATTTCTTGAAGGAAGATAATATTTTTCTTATGCACTTTATTGCACCAGTTCCTGATAATGTACTTTATGTCCAGCATTTCCAAGCCTCTAATATTCCAGCTATGTATGTTTATAATTATGATTAACTTGATGGGGTAGTTTAATTTTTACACAATCTAGTGAAACAATCTGGTAACTCAATGCTTTTGAGTTTATTATCTCTCATTAAATTTGACACTATTGCATCTTTCATATGTTTTCCTCTTCTTGTTTACCACCTTAGTGAATCCAGTATCCATCAAATCTTTTTTAGTCTGTTCAGAAGGACTATTTTGGGCATCCTTGATATGGTCTATTAAAGTAGGCATGGAAGGAATGATGTCAGAGCATCTCATGATCTGTCCAAGAGAGTGTTGTTTGTCATTCCTAGCTTTGCTACACTTTTATTTACTTTTACATATAGCTATTTGTTGGCCATTTTGTTTAGGAACATTATATTCATTAACTTTCTCCCTTGACACCGGGATGTATTGTGGTCGACAAATGAAGGGGTTTGGGGTCTCTTTATTAACAGCTTGGTTTGCAGGTCAAACTTAAAAATCCTCTTCAAAGAGAGGATTGGAAAGGGAGACAAATTTATCTAGATAATTATCTAGGGTTTCTCCTGGGACATCTTTTGTACCATTAATTCCATCCTTACTATTATTTTGTTCACCATTATTGTTAACCACATTGCTATCTTTCTTACTGCCTTCAAGTTGTGGAGTGGCTTTATTTGGGGTTGCAACATTAAAATTTCTTTGAATATTCTTCAAAGATGGACAATATTGTCTGTTATGACCATTAATCTTGCAATGAAAGAAATCCCCTATGTTACCAAGTTTCACGATCTCCCACCTAAAAGATTCTTCCTCAATTTCAATCAAAATTCCTTTTGGGAACACAACATCACAGTTTAGAGCAATTAATATGCAAGCATTAATATGAGGAAGAGCAACTCTGGTGTCTTCTACTTGAAGCACCGAACCCAGAGGTTTAAGCATGTGTGGGATGAAGGGCCAAAATTCAAGTTGAACCCCTCTCAATTCTACCTAGAATGGGGATGAACGAGCTAAAATGTGTTCTTTATTTCTCTTTGGAGACCAAGGGAGGGCTCTAAAGAGAGTTTTCCCTACATTCGAGTATCCTTTTTTTAAAACTTTTTCTTGCATTCCATGAATTTAAAAAAAAACTACAAATAAACCTTTATGTATCATTCTACTGAAATTAACAAGAATACCTAACTTCCTCCCCCAAATATTGTTAAACCAATCATCTAAAAAAATTCTAGCAGGCAGGAATTTAATGTCCATGCAAACAAAGAACACATCAATGCTTTTTAACCTAGTTTTCTCAGTTTTGATAGCATTTACCATATCAACGTTCGGCGAGAGGGTGAGGGTCTTAACTCCACGCGATGAGGCCTTACCTTCTTCTCTTCCCCATGGGAAGAACATTTTTTTGGGATGTCATCTCCACCTCCTTGTCTATGTCCATCGATGTTGGGCTATCTTCATTCATTCCCCGATTGTCTTATGTAAAAATTTCCAGCGAAACTCGTAGAGTCCGGAAGCATGAGTATAGAATGCTTAGAAACCACGACTTTGTAAGATAATTTAACTGCTTCATCAAAATTATTTGGAGTTTCCCCATCATTAGCCACATTAACACCCTTTTTCTCTGTATCATTATTGTCTGGCATGGCCATTCACACTACAACATTTGGGGTCAAATTTCGACGCCAATTTGCGACGGCGCTACCATTTGTGTGTGATTTTTGTATTTTTTTTCCAAGTGCCCCTGATGTTGTCATAATAGTGATGATACCATCGTAATTGCGACACCCTCTTGATTATAAACAAAAAAGAAAAGAAAAAGAAAGGCTCATTTGTGATCGAGTTGTGCATGCGAGTGGAAGAGGGCCATAATTAGTAAACTATACCATTGTGCGAAGAGGGCTCTTGTTGTATTGAATCCAGAAGTCACAACTGAAAAATCCAATAGCTCGTTCATCTCCAGTTAGCACTAGTGTTACCCCCGGGTTTGCAATTCAGCTGGTTTCCTTCACGTTTAGGGTATAACAACTTGTAATTTCTAAATTTTTTGATGTTCAAATTATTTCATTTGTGGTAGCAGCGTATTGAAAATTCATTTTTTTTATTCTATCAGTGACTTCAAGTATAAGATCAACAAGCCACCGCGTACTCATCAACAAGCCACCGCGTACTCACCATTTGAGGTATGTCTTATTTTTTAGCCTTTGGTTAAGAGCATATTACATGACTAGAGGTGTATACCCTAAGATGGCCTGATTGATGATAGTCAATATGATGAGCATATTACAAATTTTTTGTCTGAGGACCTAATGAGAACATACGTCATGATTTCATCAGAGGTAGGGATCCCTTTAGCTGATATTAGTCAATATGATGATCACCTACATTAAGATTTAGAAAGATGTATATGCGAGTCACAACATTTTGATTATTTGGCTAGCATTGCAAAACCTAATCCATCTACTAATCATTTTGTTGTTAAACAGTCAATTAACCATGTGTGTCTATATCTCATCTCTTGCCAAGTCAATGTCACAATTCTATCCCTAAGTAACCTGAGAAATTTGGTGTTTGATATCTCTATCATTACTGTGACTTGTGAGGCAATATCAAAGTGTGTGTCTCTTATACGACTCAGTAAGCTTTCTTCTTACCCTATTAAAGATCTCATTATTTCTT
>MU225642.1:4241539-4266110 GCA_018584345.1 Thuja plicata
AAGCATTGTCAGTTACAAAAACACACTTTAAAGATGCATGTGATTTCTCCTAGTAGCATATAGTTGTTCGAAAAGCATAAAATATTTAATACACTGAGAATTCCAGCATAAATTATATTCATGTCTGTCATTTATAGATATGTTGTCACAGTTGGGAGGACATTGGGTTGTCCCTTTATCCACTAGGACACTAAACTCTTAAAAACTCTAAAGCGACACTTAAAAAATACATGCAACGTCGAACCGTGAAAAATTGCCGACGGCTAGACGTCGCATGTATAGCAAATTCGCCGCACGTCTGTCGTAATTGCGACACCAACAAACTGTAACGATGACATGCTAAAGTTTTTAGACGATGCAAACTGCGACGCCTAGGTGTCGTAATAGCGACAAATAAAATATTGCGACACCTAGACGTCGCTTTTTTGTGTTAACCGTCGCAAATTACGACAAACGCGCAACAAATTTGCTATACATGCGACGTCAAGACGTCGGAAATTGCCGACGGCTTGACATTGCATGTATAACAAATTCGTTGCACGTCTGTCGTAATTGCAACCCCCACAAACTGTAACGACGGCATGCTGAAGTTTTTAGACAGTGCAAACTACGACGGGTAACACAAAATACGACGCCTACATGTCGTAAAAGCGACAGCTAAAATATGTAACGACAGCATGATAACCATCATAACCGGCTCGTATTGCGACGGTTATTACGACAGACGGTACAGCTGTCGTTGTTTCCGACACCAAAACTGCAACACTGGTCTTTGTCGCTTGGCCAATGGGACAGTGTCGGAAAAGCGACACAGCCATCGAAAAATGGTCTCAAATGTTGTAGTGGCAGTGCAGAAAATGGTTTGAGACTCAAGGGAGCCAAGCCCTAGATGGCATCCACCAGAGAACAAATAAAAGCACACATGTGAACACAGAGAGAAACGAGAGGGCAAAAACAATACACCACAAAAACACACGAAACAAGAGATCATGCAAAGGACACGACTAAATAAAAGGCAAGAAGAAGAAAAAGACGGATGACATCCACCCAAGCCTGCAAACAGGGCACGAAATACGAGGGATGCACGGATCAATCTAGCGCATCCCACTTGCAGAGCTCCTCCCCCTTCCTCGGATTTTCTCATACAAAGTCTTAAATTGAACATTTAAAATTTATATTAAATTATGTATTTTATATTCCATTTTAATGAACAGAAATCTTTTTGAGGCTGAGACGTATGGATTCTAGTGGGGAGTTCCCCACAAGAAATATCCTATGGACTAACTAACATTTCTATATTTTAGAATAGTAGATTACTTAAAAATGGATAAACCTTGGAGAAAAAATTGGCAAATAGAGAACAAATAGAGAATAAAAATTGGAAAAAAAATTCATACCCACAGATAGAGAACAAACTCCATGGCAAAGTTTATTTGCGCCGAAGACTTTCTCCAAGCAAAAATATTAAAGAAAAGGGATGAAGATGGACTGCAATATGGAGACACATGTATGTCGAATAGGCAGGGGAAAGGACCCAGTACCTGAATGGGTTCCAATGGTTGTGCTAGGAGTTGTTGATTTAATACCTACAATTATTGATTTAATACCCACACTTGTTGATTTAATGTCCAATTTTTTTTAACAACATTGCACCAATAGTTGTGACTTCAAAGCAATTTTTTTTTAAGCAAAAGGCTAAAGAGCTGATATATATATATAAAGTTTTTGAATTGGATGGCTCTTTTCAGCCATGATATTTCTTCAAAGCAGTTATTACAATGATGACTACCCATAATTGAATGAAATGTACCCTTAGTTGTAAAAAGTAGCCAACCATGTGATGCCCACATCAGTTGCACAAGTATGTGTACCCTTTTTGCACAATGATTGGTCTCACCTTTTTGGGGGGCTATTTTGGACACCTTGTCAAAAAGCATGCTAATGTGGCATCATAAATATGTGGCCTTGAAACCTTAGTTATAAGCAAGGACTTGCCAAGTAAGCTACTGTAAAAAATTGGGAGTTATTTGAAATTCCACATAGGATTTTGAGAAGCACAAAGTTAGGGTGCTCAACTACTGAGTCCTCTCCCCTAGTGCCCTCCTATCTTGCCTACTTATTGGATCAAGCAACAAGTTCAATCAATTCTGCAGCTCTGCCTATGACCAACTAAATTCTCTGTGATTTTGCATTTTAAAGTTTTTGTGGGAAGATGTTTGATTCTAACATCATCTTTCTTTTGCAACCTTTTTTATTTCATTCAATATCTCTGCATTGTGGTGAGAGAAAAGTTCAAAACTGCTTGTTTAGGCTTGAAGATCTTTGAACCGGATCCCTTGCAGCAATCTGAAAAGCTCCAGGTCTTTCTATGAAGCCGTTTAATTTGGGAAACATGAAATTCCCTTGCAATAATCCATCTCAAGTAAGCCTAGGGAAATGGCTACAAAAGGCAAATAGGCGAGGGTTTTCAGATTGCTGGAAGGGACCTGCTTAAAGGATCTTTAGCTCAGAAAAGTAGGCTCAAACTTTTTCTCCATATGAGGTGTATTGAATAAACTGGCTAGGATCCTAAAGGAAGTTAATGTCGGAACCCCAGGTCTTATCTGAAAATGTTCTGAAGGACGAGTTTAAGCTTTAAATTGCCTTAAGGATCTTGTTGATTGCAAATTGAGTGAAAGGAAGATGAAAATGTGACTTTCTTCTATTTAGATTATTTTCTCCAGCAATCTTTTGAACATAAATATTGTTGTAAATGTTCTTCTTCTATAAAAATCACGTTCTACTTGAAAGCAGTGACTAAAGAGCTAAGTAAACCTCAGTAACATGATGTTGAAGATGATAACTATGTTTAATTCCTCAAGACTCAACTAAGCATTACAAAGTCAATATAATTTCTAAAACAACAAAATATCTCCAGGAAAGCGTTGGAAAATGCATATCACAATTTCACACAAGCACGAATTGAAGTGTAGAATGATAAATGTGAGATTGAAATCTCCTTACTATTAAATATCTACTGCACTTCCCATTTTGTTAAAAGTCGATAGAGCCTTACAATAAACTTATGTTACAGCCAACCAAGATTCCTCGAGAGCATAATAGGTCAATTTTCATAAACTAAAAAACATCATCCTCTTGTTATTTTTGTATTAGTGTCTAACTTCAAATCTTGCATTCTGGTAAATCCTGAATCGAGGCACTTGCTGAACTTGAGCCAGAATTATCATGGGCTTCCTGTTCATAATTGATAGGTATAGCATCCAACTTCACGTTTGCTTCCTGCTTACTATCCATTGATATATCTTTAGAGTCCCCTTTAAGGAAGTTAACTAGCTGATTCATTGTTGGCCTTTTCTCAGGAGCAGTTTGAGTACAAGCTATTGCAGCATGAATAACTCGCTTTAATTCCTCTAAATTATATCTACCATGTAGCTTTGGATCTGCTAGTACATTATATCTTCCCTGGCGAACCAAGGATGATGCCCAATTAGCTAGAGAGCACTTTGTAGGAGATCCCGAGTTCTCTATGGGTTTCTTTCCACTAACAAGTTCCAGCAACAAGATTCCAAAACTGTACAAGTCACAACTTTTAGAAGCTTTCCCCCACATGGCATACTCAGGTGCAAGATAACCTAGTGTTCCTTTAACTCGTGTGGTTATATGGGTTGCACCATCTGGTATAAGTCTAGCAAAACCAAAGTCTGAAACTTGAGCTTGAAAATTTGAGTCTAACAGTATATTGCTTGATTTAACATCTCTGTGAATTATATGAGGTTTGAGATGATTGTGAAGGTACCTGCAAAGGCCATCAAAGTTGGGCATGTTTCGTAAATGTTCTAGAAATACGCTTATGGGACCTGACCCACAAATTATAAATATATGCAAGATTGCCAAATTTAAAGTATGAACACCACAAGGTTCCAATCTTCCAAGTAATGAAAGAGTTCTGGAATCATGTTCTCAAAAGTGCAGCTTTTTGCCTGTGGTCAAAGTAAAATTTCTGACTGCTCTCTGTGACTCGAGTGCGTTATCTAATAGAAGAGCTTATTTTCATCTAAATTTGCATTTCCAAGAGAAATAAATATGACTCTATTTTACTTAAAGTCTACACATAAATGTAGTTTAAAAAAACTTGATGAGAACTTACGTGAGGCCTTCTGCAGAATTAATTGCTATATTCATTCTTTTAGGCCAATCAAGAGGGGAGCGTCTAGCATATTCGCCATGTAAATGTGCAAACAAACTGGATTTGGGCATGTAATCATAAATGATAAGACGTTCCTGACCCTCAGCACAATAACCACGTAAGCTCAACAGATTTTTGTGTTTTACTCGACTAAGAATCTCAACTTCAACTGCAAACTCCATTTCGGTTTTCGAAGTCAAAACCTTTAATCGTTTGACAGCAATCTGTAAAGAATAATACTTTCAGTTAGAATACTGAATAATAAAAACAACTAAAAACTAAAAAAAACCTTGACACCTATCTGAAACTAGTAATGGTCAAAATGAACTACTGAATCCATAGAATATTTTTTAAAACCTCAAACAAGGAAAATATTTCATTACATTCAGCCTAACTTTCAACCAAAATACAAATATCAAAGAGAAAAGCACACATCAAACTCTAATCCACTTGGGATGAAACTTTCTCAACCCAAAACCAAATTCTGACCCCAGTTCACTCAAAAATGGACTTTCTGAAAATAATCTCTAATTAATAAAAAATTCAATGCATTAACTATGTAGAGTCATCTACAACTCGGAACTAGTCATGAAAACCAACTCAAAATCAACAGATGTATTGAAGTTAAACACAAGAAACACCACACCGGAAGAGCTGAATCAACATTTCCATCAAACACATGAGAATCATTGAAATAAAAATAACCAGAGTTTGGAGAACTGGCCTAAGAATAAATAGACAGACCCGTTACTGTCTAAGAAAACTAACTATTACTATAAGAACATGCCTCTAATCAATTTATTTCTTCTAATAATATAGATATTTTGATGCTAAGGAGGTCTCACATAGAAATGCTAAAAGAGACCTCAAAAATGGTGGCATAGTACCATAGACACCTTTCAAAAATGGAGTGACTAAAGAAGCATCTAAACAATCCACTACATAAACAATATGTATGACACCCTCCTCTTTAATGCCTTATTATTCGAAATCATAGCTGAGACGGACAAGAAGTATTTGCTAATAACTCTTATGCACACAATCCCCAGTTATCTCTTCCCTCTATGCTAGAGTTCAAGGAAAAGAATATAAAGTCACATCTTTAATAGCATGGTCCCATGCAGTTTCTTATCACTTACTTTTTAAGGCTTAGGTGAACACATATAATGTTTTGATAAGCACAATTTATAATTTAAGATCTTCCCCTAAAATAGTGTAAGCAGCTGTCGTTAAGAATTTGAAAGTTAATCTATAGATGGAGGGGAGAGGATGAAATCATGCAGCCAATGCTTCACCAAAAAAATTAGCTTTTTTACCTAGTGTCCGCAAATTATATGCAGGACTGCAAGTATCCTGTATGAAATGCAGATCTGACCTGATTTGGAGGCCTCAGAAAGATAGGAAGAAAGCAATTAAATCAAAAGAAATGCTAAATCTACTTGCAAATTGATAGAGAATTGCTGCAAATTAATAAAAACAATGAACTGCAGCAGTCTGGAAATTAATTCAAAACAATGGTAAATCACAACAATCTTATCATTAATTGCCAGCATTGGCATGTTGTGATGGTTAACTTGTGTTGTTGTTCTTGCTATCAAGGTCCAAATCCCATTGGGGATGAGGTCCCCCATTTGTGGCCTCACTGGTTCCAAGCTCCTGGTCAAAGCGTTTACCCCTCTTTAAATGAAAAAAAAAAAAATCTTATCATCAATTATTCAATCTGAATCTGAATCAAAAAATAATTAACACACAAAAAACAAAAAATGAAACATAAGCCTAACATCAATTCTTTCAAGTGGTTGTTTTCCAATCAAACTGATGCACAGAACACAAACTCACTCTTTAAACAGTTGCTTTGACACTAAGATAAATAAATTTGTTTGTTTGTAAAAATTAAATAATTGCAATGATCAAATCTGAACTCTAAAGAATGCTTAGTAATTGAAGAAATTATGTTCATATAGATACTAGGAAGTGGCAATCTTGTTATAACAAATCCTAAATCAGATTGCCATTGCATCATACTAAAGAATGCTTAGTAATTGAATGACTTTATGTTTATATAGATACTAGGAAGTGGCAATCTTGTTATAACATATCCTAAATCAGATTGCCATTTTATCATTCCTAAAAATGCCTCTATAGCGAGCTTGTCCTTTTCTAAGTTTATCTCGAAATGTTTCAACTGTCCAGCCAATTTTACAACAGCACCTTGTTTGTTGCAAAGGAAATAAAATATTTCTGGAACCTCATGTGTTGAATCTGGATTGCTTATTTTGCTTGAATAGTTGTATGGATCTTGGTGTCCTATTCACTTATCAGCAGATCGGGTTAGGATAGCTTGTCAATCCATTTGTGGCGTATACTATCTTGCACAGCAAACGAGTGTGCTTGGATAGCCAAAGAGTACCATGTGCAATAAAGAGACCATTTGCACAGCAGGGGAGCTACATGTGCAACCAAATAGATACTTTATGTGGTGTAAGAACCCCGTTGGTTCTCCCCTTCTCAACTAACTCTAATGGTTATTGTTTTTCGCAAATTTGACTTTTTTGTGCTTTTCCAGAATTTATGTTTTTTTGGTTCTTTTGAAAGTACGAGAAATTACAATGCAAGAGTCTCAAACTACTTTCAAACTATGCACAAAAATACTCTATTTGCAATTCAAGTATTTGAGTTTATTAATAATGAAGAACAATGCAATAAATATAACTTTATTTGCAATATATATCAAGGTTGCACAGAGATGGGGGTACTTGGGTACTTTGGAGACGGGTACAGGTACAGCTACAGCTATTTTTTCAAAATAGAATAGGAGACGGGGGTACTTTGGGTAAGTCATATTTTTTATATATAATTTAATATTTCATAGAAAATCTGAAAATATAATGACATTGAGTTTTCAAAACAAGAACAGTGATAAAATTTACTGTCAAACATTAACTTTGAAGATTAAGTACACAAATTGAAATGTCATACCATCATTGTATCAAAGTTTCAAACTAATAAGTGATTACATATTGAAATAAGCTTGATAACCAGCAAGCTGATATGCAAACAAAAATCAGAAATCTTAATCAAGGTCCTTAGCTATGATGCTCTCCACTGAGTGCCCCACTGAGTACCCGGTACTTGGGTACGTGTACCAGTACCCAGTACGTGTCCTAGGAGTATAGGTACAAGTACCCATGCAACATGGATATATATTAACCTGGAACTGATTGCAGCTTGTAAAGAGGCCACAAAGATGGACACTGCTATGTAGAAAGACATAATTCCTTGGCGCCAGGATAGATATGCAACCGAAAGGCACAAAAATTCTTCAAAACTTGTCGTTAACTTCCAACACTACCCTTCCTTTCACCTCACGTGGCTTCAAATAACACCTGTGGCTGCCTTATTGGATTCTAACGCAAGTCTTAGGAGGCTGTGATTTATGTCTGCAAACAACTGATTGTGATTTCATTCAATCAAACCCCAATTCCTTCACTTGAGAGCTCAATCATGGCTTCTAATATAAAGCAATCGCCATTGCACAATTTCACTGGATATTTCACCAATTCAGAGTGCTAATAACTGGAGAAATTCACAATTTCTCAAGCCAAATACAGCTGCAAACCCTGGCACAAATTCTCTTCACAAAATCAAGAAAAAGCAATGTCATAGAATGGTTCGATTTTCTCCTCTATTGGCTTTTTATAATTCACAAGAAGAAATCGATCATGGCTTCTTCAATACACTTCTCGTGACTTATAAAATACTTAGCTTTTGTTGCACTTGCTTTTGATGTATTTGAAATATAATATTTAATTATATTTCCCTCCATAACATAGGCGCCAAGATCAAACTTTATTAAATAACCATTTAATGCACTAGACATTACTTTATAATAAGCTCTAACTTAATTATTAATTCATAATCTCCTTGGTTTTGGCGCCTCAACAATTAATTATAAAATGGCCCCCTTTTAACGACTAAAGACCCCTCAAGTCATAAAGTGCAAATATAACCTTATCTTATAATGTCATAAATGAATAATTATTAATAAAGTATTACTTTACTAATAATTAAAACAACATAACTCCATGAATACTCATTATTCTTTAGTTCCGTCTAAACCAAGGAGTCAACCACTACATCCACTGCACATCCGACTTCCTTACTAAAAATAGTAAGGGTCCACCTCTATCAACCCCTGATTCGCTATAATTTGCAAATCCCTAAATACCTGATCAACAAAGATGCCAAGGGTCATCACTACAATTGAGGCCGGTCCAGATGCCCTACCAAATATAGAAATGTCGGCTAAAAGACTTACCATAAATAGTAAGTGTACCAAACTGACCCAAACGAAGAGCAATCCTGAACACCTCTGACCTCCGGAAGGGAATTGGCCCACTGAACTGCCAACTAGGACCCTCTAACTAATTGACTTAGCCTATGAGAGCCACTAATAGGCTAATCCAAACCACCAACCATGGTGAGCTAAAAAGGGGACATTACATGCGGCAAAGAAGATCACTCGTGCAAAAATCACTTTATAATTAATTTATTAAAATCTAGCTTAGGAAATAATATAATTATTTCCAAATTATTCAGAACCTGCTCATCTGGACTCCGAACTAGATTCTAATTGCTAGCACCAGTCCACGAATGATGACTGACCACCGTGAGCTAATTGACAATCTCCTCTTAGAATTTAGGGATCCTCCCAAAAAAAAATAGGAACTGTATCCAAAGTCTCCAAACTGGTCCTGGAGGCCTCTGATGCATCCCGGTCAAATCCCAGTCAGCCCTTAAACAATAGGGATCCCTCCTAAAATCTAGGAGACTGCCCCAAACTGTCCAAAACGGACCACAGAGCCTTCTGCTAGTCTCCACAAAATTAGGCCCCTTCCTATAAAATAGGATCCCCTCCTAAATTTTTGGAGACTGTCTCTGACCCCTGGCGACGTTAGATAAAATCCCGAAACATAGTCACAAGATGTCCAGTGTGAATCTGCAACCTCTGGGTGGGCTCCCTATGCAATACACTGGCCTACGGGAACCCAGATAATAGGCCGATCCTGCTAGAAACACTAGCACTAAGGAAGGCGCAAAAATAAGGACATTACAATTAAATAATAGCTATGATGAAATATGAACTCTAAAGAATGCTAAAAACTTGCTTGACTTTATGTTCATGCAGATTTTAGGAAGTGGCAATCTTGTTACAGCAAATTCTAAATCAGATTGTCATTGCATTATTCCTAAAAGGCCTTTATAGCAAGCTTGCCCTTTTCTAAGTTTACCATGAAAGGTTCAACTTTCCAACCGATTTTGCAATGGCACCTTGTTTGTTCTGAAAGAAATAAAATGTTTCTGGAACCTCGTGCATTGAATTTGGATTGCTTATTTTACTGAATAATTGTATGGATCTTGGTGTCCTATTCATCATCAGCAGATAGGGTTAGGATAGCTCATCAATCCATTTGTGTCACATACTATCTTGCACAGCAAAAGATTGTGTTTGGGAAGCCAAAGAGTACAATGTGCAACAAAGAGACCATTTGCACAGCAGGGGAGCTACATCTGCATCCAAATAGAAACCTTATGCGGCTAAGAAGATCACTTGTGCGAAAATCATGTTAGGTAGTGAACCAAGGAATTCTCTTGCCCAACTAAGTTTTATTAGCTTCCACAAGCAAGTTGATAGCTTGTATGTACAATAAAGCATTTCAAGGCCTCAAATAGATTGGAACAAAACAGCTAAATTAAAAGAAAAACTAAATCTACTTGCAAATTGATAGGAAATTGCTGCAAATTAATGAAAACAATGCACTCTAGCAGGCTGGAAATTAATTCAAAACAATGATAAATTACAACAATCTTATCATTAGCTATTCAATCTGAATTCAAATCAATAAATTATATAACACATACACACACAAAACAAAAAATTAAACATAAGCCTAACATCAATCCTTTCAAGTGGCCCTTTTCCAATCAAATTGATGCACAAAACACAAACTCACTCTTTAAACAGTTGCTTTGATACTAAAATAAATAAATTTATTTGTTTGTAACAATTAAATAATTGCAATGATCAAATCTGAACTCTAAAGAATGCTTAATACTTGCTTGAGTGTATGTTCATATATATACTAGGAAGTGCCGATCTTGTTACAACAAATTCTAAATCAGATTGTCATTGCATTATTCCTAAAATGCCTCTATAGCAAGCTTGTCCTTCTCTAAGTTTATCTCGAAATGGTTCAACTGTCCAACCAATTCTCCAACAGCACCTTGTGTATTTTGAAAGAAATAAATTATTTCTGGAACCATATACATTGAATTTGGATTGTTTATTTTGGTAAATAATTGTATAGATCTTGGTGTCCTAATCACTCATCAGCAGATTGGGTTAGGGTAGCTCATCAATCCATTTGTGGCATATACTATCTTGGACAGCAAAAGAGTGTGCTTGGACAGCCAAAGAGTACCATGTACAATAAAGAGACCATTTGCATAGCAGTGTAGCTACATGTGCAGCCAAAGAGATACCTGTAATATCCCAGTCCGGATAATTTACCAAATTTCTCACAAATATTTTCAGAAATGTAAACAGATAATTCATGCAGAGTTTCCAGATTTAACCAGCAACAATACCAACAAATAATAGTCTCAGAAATATTATTTCATTCCAATTTTCAGCAGTATATATAAGGTAACCAGCAGCAATATGATTTCCCAAAATAAATATTACAATCAACTCTTCAGTAGAATGATGATCAGCCCCAATCGTAAACACACAAATAATAGTTAGATTGGAGAAAAAAGAGATTTAAGTTTCAAGCACAAGTGAGACGCCTGATATGACGCCTCCCATGGACAATGGGTTTTTGTCCACTGTCTTCCGGCTCGAGGGTTTCCGTCTTCAAACTGGCTGAAGCTGAGCTTCCAATTCTCCAAGAGAAGAAATCTGAATTCAAAACATATCCAAGCATGCTGAAATGAGCTCCTCTTTCTTCTTTTAAGCACTACCTAGTGACTCTTCACATTCCCCCTTTCTATCTTTTCGTCTTCTTTCTCTTTTGTCACCTTTAAATCCTCTTTTAATATTAAAAATGACATTTAGCAATTTGCATTAAGCTCCAATAAAGTCACTTCTAATATTTTATGAAGTTGGCTGTTAAATTTTCTAATGTCCCAAAAAGGGGACATTACAATACCTTATGCGGCAGAGAAGATCACTTGTGCCAAAATCATGCTAGGTAGTTAACAAAGGAATTCTCTTGCACAACTAAGTTTTGTTCGCTTTCACGGGCAAGTCGTTAGCTTGTATGTACAATAAATCATTAGCTTGCACAACCATCCAGACTTAGTTTTCAAAGGTAATTTAGTGGTGAACCGCACAGATGTTTAGAATAAAGTTATAAACAATGAAATACTCTTCTATTTTAATTCCAAGAAGTATATCAAACAATTGTTCAACAATCTAGAAAAACACATTTGTCAAGCAACTAGAAAGAAAACTGTATAGCTTTTGAAATATAAAGACCTAGAATGTGAAGAATGAGTGAATGAAGATAAAGTGGCCGTTAGAGAAACTTCAGTACTGATTCTAGCTGTTTACAAACTGCTGCAACAGTAATTTTCTCTAAAAATCCAAGTCCCAGCCAAGGATGGTGACTAGCACAAAATCTGAAAATCAGTATGACCTGAAGAAGTGCAACCAAAATAGCATAGATGACCAAGTAGTTGAAATGGGACGCCTATGATTAAACTTCAAGTCTAAATAAAGGATAATCGACCTGATTTGGGTGCAACAAAGTAATTAGCAGTTGGTCAATAGGACACTGAAACTTCTTGATTGCTCATCAAAATGCTTTGAACTATGGATTTCTTATGACAATGATGAAAGCATGTGCTCCAGCTGGGAATAAACATCAAATTAACCTTTTCCTATGGTAGCCATAAAACATGTACTGATCAGCGGCAAGTGTCCCACTATTCTCTATTGATTGCCACTCTAGAATGGCTTGATGTGTTTGTCATACAACAATAGAAATCTCAGATAACTAGTGCCAAATAGTGTAGCTTAACTGTAGCAGCTTTGATACTCAACACTTTGAAAACTTCAATCAAGAGGATATGTCATATCCCCAGTTTTTTCAATTGAATTGATTTTTATCAAGTTATTGAAAAGAAATAAAATATTCAAATGATGACTTAATATTAATTAATTTAATTAAATAATCAATATTATTATAAGGCCACTTTATTAAATATATTTCTCCAGTTATGCCAAGTCGGCTCATCTTCTAGATGCTTCCCGGAGATCCTTATAAGGGGATTGTTGGTGATGTATTAGACATGCTTTTGGATTTGATAAATGATCGATGATTTTTGGGGATGAAAACCTTCAAGAGTTGACAAAAGGGTTGGACGAAAACCTAGCTCTTCCAAGACGGTGGATTCATAATGCAGTTCATAGCTGACCCAAATTTGTGAAGTCTTCATACAAAGAAAAATTTACCGTAATAAGATATTTGGAGCTGAGGAGAAGCTTGGATGACTGAAAGAAACAAATAAAGATTTCTGGTTCAATTAAAGTCATGCATTCGGATATCTTCCCATAGACAAATATTAATGGGCCTGATCTTTATTTTTGGCCGACTATTCTGAAGTTTTGCATTTGAGTCTGATTTAATGCTATCGTCGTGAGAACTTATATTTGGGATTGGTATTTTTCTGGAGAATATTACCGATTATTATTACTGGACACTTTGGATTTTCACGACAATTCCTTGCATATCATGAGCTCCGAGTCTTGTGCGACTTCTACCTAGAAAGACTATTGCTGCCCGTGGAGAAGTATATCATTGTTGTTTGTGTCCTACGTGGAATTACATCAGTTGCTATAGCTTCACATTTTTGCGGAGGTCATATTTGTTAGAAGGATGTCGTGGGCATTCAACTTCAGATTTGGAGAAGAGGTGTAATGTCCCCTTTCTGAAATAGGACTTAATAATAAATAATAATAAATGAAAATATAAAAACAAATAAATAGATAAATAATAACAAAAAATAATATAATCAAAAGTTAATTAAGTTAATGAAAGGTCAAGGGATACATAATGAAGAGTTGTGACTCCCTCAACATAAGATATAAAAGGGAGGTGAGCTCATTTAAAAGGGGACAAGGAGAAAAAAAAACCAATGGAGTATGGGAACTAAGGAAGGATTAATGGAAGAAGATTGGAATGGGAAGAATTGATGAAGGGTTATGACTCTTTCAAAAGGTAGTGATTGTAAAAGGGTGTGACCATTGCAAAGGGCAGGTGTGGTGAAGAGGTGTGACTCTCCTTCTCATTGGAAGATATAAAAGGAGAAGGATTCATTTGAGGACATCCACAAGAGATGAATTTGGAGAATTACTTATTATTCTCAAAACTAACAATGAAAAGTGGTGACTTGAATCTTATGAAAGGTAGTGACCCTTTCACCGAGAAAGTATAAAGGATAACTCATTCCAAGCATCACTCATTCATCCATCAAGACAAATCCTTCATTCATCCATCAATTAACAATCCCTCATGATATCAATTAGCAAGATCAAGCAAACATTCATCAAATCCATATCAATCATCACTTCACCTTGGGATCAAGTAAGAAAACAATTCAGCAATCTACCATCAATCTATTAAATCAACAATCACCTAATCATGACTCACCAATACCTCAAATCATCAAATCAAAGCTATGCTCCACGAGGACATGTCCCCTATGTTGGTACCCTCGTTCCTGTACCAGGGACTACATTTTGAAGTACCATGTCCATCCCTAATCTGTGCAGAATTCCACAAACATTTATGGGACATAGGGAATGACTAGAAGTCCCCTATGGTCCAAGTCACTTTTGGGTGGCTTGTTTTAAAAAAAAAACACAATTTTTAATTTGAAAAAAAGGTTGGCTGGGGCCCACAAGGACACCCAAACCACAAAAAAGCAGTACCAAAACCTAATCTAAGCATAAAACAATTAAAAAGAAGAGAAAGAAATTCATTTTCCCATTTGCAAAGGATTAGCTAGTCAAGGAGTGAATAGCAGTTGAAAGAGGAGGTTAAAGCATCAAATCTACTTGATTTAGACTCTTAGACCTACCATCTAATTAATATGGACAGCAATATATTTATATTTTCTTAGTTCTATGTTTATTGTTTATAGTTTATGTAGTGTAACATAGACCCTAGGGGACCTGGGGACAAGGGGACGACAGGACGGGTTTCCGGGATAGGGGGAAAAAGGGCTTCAATTTGAGGACGACAGGGGGACCGGCGGGGGGCGGTGTTGTTTATACTATATACTATACATATATTACTTGAAATGGTAGTTATGAAAAGATGTATAACAGTATAAGAAGTAAAATAACAAAATTACAAATGCCAAATACTAAATACTTGAACATTGAATAATGAACAATGGAACATTGCATATCAAATTACTCGTTAGAAATTAGAATACTAAATAAAATTGTTGAAACGGTGAATGGAAGATTTCTATTATATCAAGAATATCATAAAGATGATTACAATAAGTAACATGATATCAAAACAAGTACAAAATGTAAAAATGTATGAAGGGAGGCCTCCTATCATCCCTCAAGGCAAACTCCTCATCACTAGAACTGCTAGACTCCTCATGGTCAAGATTTGCCAAACAAACACCAACCAGCCCTACATTTGAAACCAATACACCCTCATCCTCAACAATTTGTGTTGGCTCCTCTGACTCTACACCCCATCATACTACTGGGCTTTCCTTATACACAAGTATCTTGCAGTCAATGATACTCAAGGCACTATGTACAACCACTATCTTCTCTACTCTCTTAGAGGTAACTTTGTTCCTCTTAAGAAAATGGATGAAGCTATAAGTAGACCAGTTACTCTTTGCAGCTGAAGAACTAGAAACCTGAGATAGTAGACGAATGGCTAGTGTGGTAATCTTTGATTTGTGCACTCTACGATAGTTCCACCGCAAAATCGGGTCTTGTGTCATAGTTCTTATATCCATCTTTTCTCCATTCGAATAACCCCTAAGAGTGGCAAATTTTGTCCGCTCGGTGCAAACCTCCCCAGCAATCTGAGCATCATACATCCTATTGATGCACTTGAAGAACCCTTCCTTCACCTCATCATCTTGTATTAGTGTAATTCTACCAAGCCTAGGCATGTACCGCTTCAGATTCAATGCATAAGGAGTCATGTGCAAGGGAGTGTTCATCTTGTCCCATTTGCGCTCAATGATTGGCCAAATGTGCTCATTGTATAATGCTAAAGTGGGGTCCTTCTCTTGCACAACAATAATCATCTCGTTACAAGCATATAATCGATGCACTCATACATCTCTCCAAGGGTAGGTGCATCCCCATCGCCAAAGTTGATCACTCTTCACTATTTCCTTCACCCTCTTCCCCTGCTCTGTCTTGGCCCCCTTTTACCGATTCCACTCATTCGTCATAATCGTGAGTTGCAATGCCTCTTGCAACTCAAGCATTCTCTCCAAGAGAATGTAATAAGATGCATATTTGGTCTCAAATGTTTCCAAGAACTCCTTTGTGAAGCTCTTGAAGAATGCATGTGAAGTGTGGTGGTTGCAGATAAACATCTGCACATCTCTCGCATCGTTGACCACTCCTCTAATCTAGTCAATCTTCCCCATGTACTTGAGTGCGTTGTTCATAACATGCACACATGGAGTCCACCAGATATGTCTATAGGCCGCCTCAATAAGCTTCCCTATAGCTTTGCACACGTGTTGCATTTGTCACTACTTGGACCACATTTTGTGGTGCAACCTCCCCAATAGCCTCCCTTAAGGACCTCAAACTAAAAATCAGCATCTTTGTAATGCCCTAAACAATCAACTACCCTGAGAAAGTATGGGCCATCTGAACATGTAACTATGATGATGAGTAGACGATGCCTAAGGTTCGAACACCCATCCATAACTATGTTGCATCCAGACTGTATCCAACATGTCTTCATCTGCTCCATCAAAACATTGATCTTGGCATAGTTGCTATCCAAGATAGTGGTCCTCAATTTTTGCTTCACTTGGTGGCACATATGATGGTCCCCCCTCACCAACATCGAGATCATTTGCGTATAATAAGGAGATCGAGCTACATGCAATGGGATGCCATTGACAAAGAACTTGCCAATGGAATCATCTATCTGATCCTTCAGCTGGACATTGAACAAATCAGCTATGGGGTTACTTTGCATCTTGTGTCTCCCCTAGCACTCAACTGATGCACTCTTAGTGGATGAAGGTCCTAACATCGTTCATGTTCTCTAATGCAATGTACGAGTAGAAACATGCGGTTGCCCTTGCATCTACTGAATTGTCTGAACCTGTTACCTACTAGACAAAGTAGTAGACATTGCAATTGCACTGTCTTTAGGAACAACACAACGCTTGTTGAACTCAATTTTGTACCTGATATATTCAGGTTCTTTCAAAATTTACATGGATTCGCATCATGTCCTTTCCAAAAGAGGAAATGTGCACTAACTCTAGTGATGCTCCCATACCATCCCATGCTACAACTGTTGCATTTCTATTTTCTTGTGTCACCACTTGATGAGTTTGGGATTGTTGTTCTTGTTGCAAATTGTTTAAGAGAAGACTTGGGATCATAAGGACCCCTAGCAAACTCTACCAAAATCTTGGAGGGGCAATCTTTAGATGCTGGTCCACTAGCCATGAAACTAGTTTGGACTTTTGAATCAGCCTCATGGTCACTCTCCTCAAGTTTGACCTCATTCTCAGCTTCATATTTGATTGACTTGCACCCTGAGACTGAATTTCCATCTCATCTCTAGTCATATCATGACTAGGAGAGCTCATTGTCCCATTGCATTTCACAAAATGAAAATAAATTCAATAACCAAATAGTTTCAGCCTACTTTAAAATATAAAAATTTAAAAACTCTAAATTTTATTTTAATGACTGATTTTAACAAATTTCGAAGCCTAAAACAAAATTTAAAAGTTATGAATCTTGAGGGCAAAATAAAGAATCATCATAAATTCTTCATTTTGCCTTCAAGATTCATCATGAATTCTAATTTAGAACATGAAACAACAAAAATGAAAAAAGAAAACTTTAATACATTCAACATTTGAACAACAAAAATACAAAACCAATGAACATTCAACATTTTAAAACAATTTGAAATTTAGAAATAAAAATCAGAAAATAAAACAAAAAAGTTGAAAAACCCTCCCTTGTGCTTGATGAATCTCTTCAAGGAAGGTGTAGGATCTTCCTCTTCTTCTTCTTGCTCCTCTTTCACTTGCACTCACTCCTTTCACTCCTCCAATCACTCCTTTCTCTCCTTTTCACTCTTCTCTATCTACTGTAGCAAACAATGAGAAATGCAATTGTGAAAAAAATGAAGCTAGGAGGGGTTTATGTAGGCTTGGAGTGGCCAAGATGGGACCCACCTCCATTTAGGGTTCGAATGGAACCCAAATTACAATTAGAAAACATTTTTTTTTTAGATTAACTTTTTAAGTGGTCGCCGAAGGGGGACGTGCAAGAGTCCTCGGGATGGTCGAGGAACGCCTGGGCGTCCCCCATCCATCTCGAGGACTTTTGTGTATCCCAACGGCTGATGCGTGGAACAATGGAGGTGGTGAGAACGCCCCGTCCTCGTCCCCCTGTCCCCGAGACGTAATTGTATCAGAAACTCGGGGGTTTAGGGGGGATGTGTCCCTATGTTTCTATGTCATCTTATAGTTGAAACTTGGAGCCTTTGGACATTTTTATTATAATTCAAACATAATATGTTTCTACAATGATGAATCACTTTTCCAAATCCTTCTTGTTAATGTTTGTAACTTCAGTCGTATGATCATTTAGAATACATATAATACTTAGATATTGATTAATAATAATATATTGTATATATATGTTATATTATATGTATTATTATTAAATATATATTATGCAAACTTATATTATTCAAATATATGATTGATTAATGAAACATTATAAAATTATAATGAATAGACATGTCCCTTCATGGGACATGTCTCTCCTAGCCTCTTTCCCAATAAAAATGAAAGAGAGATTGTTGCATTTGGAAGACACAGACCATATACAATCTAGGCAATGCTATTACATTTGCAGCGATCCTAAAACTTAACATGGTATCAGAGCGAGACTGCAAATGTAAGAGAGTAGTTTGTTGATGGTGAATGTGTGACTGTCTCAGAAAATACAGTCTTAGTACAGGAACCATCTCTCACAAATCCACCGTTGGATTTTTCTGAATTTTGGATATGTTGGTGAAAAACAAATTTGAAAGAATCTCACCGGAGTGATTGGAGAGAAATTGTGGGGTTCAAAAGTTATAACGGACTGTGTACGAGTCTATGTGAAATTCTTGAAAACGTCTTTCATTAAAGAGATATATTAATTTGTTATGATCGTGGTCAAGTATTAACAAAGAACGTATTCAAGGAAGGGTGTCTCTTTCTATAAAGAAATAATTAATTATACAGTGACACCTCTCTTGGAACAATCAAGTCATTTCACAAGAAGACATGAGAATTGTTCAACGATATAAGAGTGGGAATTGTACATTGTGGGGGGGAATAATAACCAATGTTACATTCCCATTTGAACCATCCTTAATGGGGAGATGATTAAAAGAGGAGATGTCTCTCAAATAATCTGAGAAGGTGTTTTCTGATTTATATGGACCTTCATTGAAGCAACTTGTGTCAAGGATGTTGATGTGCAGATAAGTATCTATTATCCTTTGAATATTACATTTATCTACTCACTATAGTCTCTCTGTCATCTGTAATTCTATATGTACTATAAGAGATATTTGCCTTGATCTTTTTCGGAGATGCTCTTGCAGGAAAAAGAAGATTGATATCTACTTCAGAAGGGAGCCACATTATCATGAATGTCTGGTGTTGCCAAGCCTGGGGATAAATCCACAGTTTATTACATTCACTCATGTTGGAATCATACAAGTAAACTTGTATTTGCTCCTGTGGATAATGTTATGATCAAAACTTCAACATGATCATGTACCAGATGATGAGTATCTTGAAGCAAGATATTTTCATGATTGGGGCCATGTATGGTTCCGTAACAGAGGGAGCTACTAGAGGATCTCCCAAAATTGTTTTTCAAGGATCTTAATCATTCTGATTTAGAAGGACAGGCCATACCGAGATGGTTTCCCTAGTGACCAGGAAACAACAAAAAGCCAAAGGATTGAAATTCAAATGATGTAGTTCCATGTATGTGGGTTAGAAGGCTTTTATGTAGATATCTAGGTCAAGATATTCCTAGATAGATGGATAAGTTGTTGGATCAAAGGGCATTCAAGAAAAGAGCTTAATGCAGACTAAAGAACAAAGACATGACTTGTTGGCATGGAGTCAGAAGGTTGATATTAGATTCAGAGGGAGAATGATAATTCATCTAAAGCAACCTTGAATGAGGAGGTCAGGAGGTTGTTGCAAGACCTTAAAATTTAAAAGGAGCATCTAGAGGATCTGATTCATTCTGATCTCCAAGGAATTTGGTCCTATTGGTTCAGAGGGAGTCAACAGTGGAGATGTTCTTTTTACAGTCAAAGGACTATGATCATGAGATTGAGTCCCATGTGTGCTGGCTTAAATGTCTTTATGCTAACTCCTACGTCATGATATTCCTGGATAACTTGGGGTTCACCAAGAGTGATGCAAACTATATAAGAGATATAGTGCATAAGTATGCTATTCAAGGCACATTATCACTACAGAACAGATGGTTGATATTCTCACCAAGTCTCTTGCTAGAGAGAAGGTTGTGTACTTCGAGATAAACTTGTTATGTTCGAGAATGAAGCCTTAGATGAAAAGGAGTTTCAACATCTGTGATCTATTATTTTGTATGTTATTGCATTCTTCTCTTTGAGAGAGAAGTCTAAGGTGAAAGCCCTTGTTTCCACCCTCTGAGATGAGTCGAGGCGGATGTCACGTGTGTGACTCCATGACTTACGGGCCCACCTGTAAGCATTGGAGAAAGGTGACGCTTGTATTTGATTGATGTTGTGAGGTGACAACTTTGCAACATCTCCATCATGATGGATATCATGTGACTTGATATCCGTGGACATTTCATGATGATTAGAATCTCTTAGACATCACGGTAGATATCATAAGGCTGATATCATTAAATAAACCAAAGATGAGTTAGAGATCTTCATGGTGGATATTATGTGACGTAATATCCGTGGACATGCCATGATACTTTATCCATATGGTAGACATTATGTGACTTAATGTCAATGCACATACCATAACTGGGATATATGAGGAGAATGTAATATTCTCGAGTATATTATATCCTTTCATATCACGAGTTATGTGATATGTGATTTCTTAGTATCCATATGGATCATATTAGGATCCTTCTTAACTTAGTATTACATATTGATTGGATCGTATGAGACATGTCACGTAGTGACATGTCTCTACATAAACTTAGTATCCATATGGTAGACATCATGAGACATAGTGTCATTGCACATACCATGGATATTTATGAGCTATGGTGAATACCATGTGACTTGATATTCCTGCATATACCATATCTCCTAATATCACTGTGAGGTGATATCTCCTCTCTTTCAAAATTAATGGATTTATTGTGACTTGCACCTTGATGGATTTTATCCTCCCTAGCTAAGAGGGAGTGTTGATGTTTTGTATAGCTATGGTGAGGGTCATAAGTGTTGACAAGGGAAACCACTACACATTCTGTTTGATCATCCTCCCTAGCTAAGAGGGAGTGTTAATGTTTGTAGCTTCAGGGGTATGATCATTTAGAATACAAATAATACTTAGATACTGATTAATAATAATATATTGTATATATCTGTTATATTATATATATTATTATTAAATATATATTATGCATATATTATTCTAATATATGATTGATTAATGAAACATTATAAAATTATAATGAATAGGCATGTCCCATGAAGGGACATGTCTCTCCTAGCCTCTTTCCCAATATAAATGAAAGAGATATTGTTGCATTTGGAAAACACATACCATATACAATCTAGGTTGTGCTATTACATTTGCAGCGATCTTAAAATCTCAACACTTCTAAACATATTAAGCTCCAAGAATGTCTATGATGAGTGTTTTATCACTGTTATGAAATGCATATTTGAAATTTCTCTATATTTTAGAAAATTTCCCTATGTTTTTAACAATCATCCTCTAAAAAATGGCCCAAAAGTACCCACGTACCGGAAACACGGCAAGCCATCCCCCGTCGTCCCCGTCCCCGAAACTCAATGGAAAATAGAATCAAAGGCATTCATTCAATCGATCAATCAATCATCAAATCGAAATATGATATTACTATTTAATTTCTCATATATTAAATGTCACGACCCCAAGCAGATTTTGATTAGAAATTGTCTCACGATTGTGAGATTTCACAATTTCTAGCGTAACAAAATATGCCTTCACACCCCCGTCTCTAATCTGGAACCATAGTTGCAATTTGCTTGATCTGAATCGGTGTTATTAGAAGATGATGCCTCCATCATCGCTCACGATCTGTGAATACTGATGAAACTTCATCAATGGATGAAGCGAGTTTCTAAAATTGATAGATATGTATTACTGTTCGATTTTCTATAATCATGAAGCTTGATTTCCTTTTTTGCAAACGAAGTGACTCCACAATCAGTGATCTTTAGTCTTTAACTAACTCTTGAACAAAACAGCAGCAATGCTAACAATCAGGCACATGATTAGTCTTGAGGAGGTGATGGTTAGTTGGGAGAAGACCTCTCTTGGGAAGAGGTAAGGGATACGACCTATTGTCTTCCCATGACGTCTATATAAGGCAGATATTCATTTTGTGAAATGCATTAAATGAGATAAGAGAATCAAATTATAAGAAAGGCGGGGACATACAGTACAAACTATATGTTGTGGACTTATAGTGCTAATTATACACTAAGTTGAATGTGCAAGACAATTGAAAGGGGGGTGAATTAGTTGTCCACAAATTATAACTTTAAAAACCTTTAACCAGTTCCACCAAACTTACTTTAAACATTTAATCATTGAAAGTTATGAAAATGAAAAGCATAGCAACAAGAAACACCAAATTTACGTGGAAAACCCTGTAAAGGGATAAACCACAAAGACGATTATATATGAACACCGGTTAAAGTGAGCTATAAGAAAGACTCGCTGCCAAAGGACACTACGCGAAGTAGGCTCACTATTGGAGGGCTCACTGCCTAGATGAAGAAGGATAAGAGAATAGATCCAACACTGATATAAAATCACACCACAATTAAGATTTGTAATCACCTTTGGCTCATTGCTGATAGCTAACACATTGAAGTCCACACTATTCTACACCACACTTCACACTTAACTTATGCAATCAGGGAGACAAATCCTCTTTCATACATCCTCATCGCATAAGCACACACTTGCACCAAATTTGCACAAGTACACACATGCCACACTATACCACAAATGATTTAACCTTTATTTATACTAATTCTTAAATTGCAAAGTCTCCCTTTTGGCCAGGCAAGTAGCTGAACACCATTTTGAATTAGGTCTGCACTAAACATTCCCACGATGAGGAATGAGAAGTCGACCACAACAGACCATAACTGAGACCAAAAATAGCACCATACACATTACATATCTTCTTACATTCACCGAGACAAGTAATAAAGTGTAAACACCCGAGATCAGCAAAACCCAGAGTAGCAACATCAAGATTTTTGAAACCATGTCTTTGAAGCCCAAAATCTCACACCAACTGCAATGAATGAAGCTAAGGATATTATCAACTCATTTCAAACACGTAGCATCAAAAATCATGCAAAGAAATCCGAAGCACACATCTCTTGAATAGAATATTGTCAACAACCATCACACTCAGACAAATACCAAATACATTGTACTGTGTTCCAAACCACAAAATCTTGAATTCAACAACTCCAAACTATACCAAACAATATATCAAAATCTCACCATCAAATTTGTGACAAAGAATATGCAGAGCAAAATCCACATCACCACTGCGCATGAAACATGTTGACATTAATGCAACAGTGTGTTGACATCAATGACAACCATACCAAAACAATCATACTAAATCATTGCTTGTCCAACTCACTCATTCTGCTCAATACTACAACAATGACCCCCTTTGTCATTGATGGAAACACATCAACGACAAAAGAACTTGCTTTCCCTTTTTGGAACATCTATCAAAGATAGGTTCACTCTCCCCCTTTGATATCAATGGCAAAGGCCAAGGATGTAGATCAACAACTCATTCTTCTCAACTCCCCTGAGATATACAATTCAGCTCTTAACAATGCTTAGCTCCCCCTAAGAGGCAGCCACAATCATTAGTCCAGATCAAGGATGTGCTTGAAGTTCACTGGACTAATACATAACCATATGCATTTAGCTCTGATAAGCTGGTGTAATCACCCCAAGCTTCTCCCGGAGATATTCAAAAGTATCTTTAGAAAGAGCCTTTGTACAAAAAGTCAAGAATTTCTTCTTTTGTAGGTACATACTCAAGCTTTACCTCATTGTCCAAAACATTTTCCTTCAAAAAGTGATACTAGATAGAAATTTGTTTTGTCCATGAATGTTGTACCGAATTCTTTGTGTACAATCCTAAAAAGTTAGCACATAATTAGATGCTCAATTAGGCCCCATTTTGGTGATTTCGAGATTTCATGTTAGTTATGCTTGATCCTAGCAACCTAGCTCCACTTAATTTGGCATCTTCCTTTCATTCTTGGAACCCCATTTTAATTTAGGCTCATTCTCCTAAGTATAGAATGGTTTTGGCATTCTATACCCAGGTATAGAACGGTTTTGGCATTCTATACCCTGGGTTTTGGGCCCAAATTTGAATGGGTGGCTCGTTGTGGTGTTTTAGCGAGATTTCCAAATTTGTGGTCGACCTAGGTCAATTTTGAACATAGTTACAAGCCTCGGACTCGGCAAGGTCGGATTGGCCTCGGACTCGGCCTCGGCGGCCGGACTCGGCAAATCGAAAAACCCAAGAAATTCAAAGATTTTTAAGGATTTAAAGCATTTTTCATTCATCATTTAGTCAATTAACATCAAATACACAATAATTGAGATAAATAGAAGCTACTTTGCACACATATACAAGCTTTCAACTTTACATAGATCGCGAAAGTATAAAGTTATAAACTGTTAAACTAAATAACACACTAGAAACTGAAATATAAATAGTTTCACTGTCAAATGTCTACAATATTCATGGAATATGAAATCCAT
>MU225642.1:4269418-4281217 GCA_018584345.1 Thuja plicata
GTCCAACAAGTCCGGATGGACTCTCCTGGACTCGGCAGAGTCCGAGTCCAGAGTCACCTACGCCCGGCAGGCCTGACTCGGCTCGGGACTCTGCGAGTCCTGTAACACTGATTTTGAATCCCGAAATGTTGTGAGAGGTATATAAGTGGTCTATCTCTCCTCATTTTGGTAAGAAGAAGCATTTAGGCAAAGTTGATCTCAAGATCTCTCCTACAATTTTGCATCTATACATTCAATTTTAAGTTTCAAGCATTCCTCAAATATCCAAGACAATTTTGAAGACAATCTTCTCCATTGTAGCGAGCTTCTCTCCCATGATGGCCAAGTAGAGGAGTTCTCAATCAAGCAAGAAGATCCTTTTGTCCATCTACATGCATTTCATTCATCCATTCTTGAAGGCAAAAGTTATCAAGCATAGCAATATTGAAGATCTTGGAGTGGCATTCATAGAGCCATGCATTTGTGAAAGGCATCCATGTTTCCTTCCTACATTCAAAGATTCAACAACTACAATTCAAGCAACATACAAGCATCTTCATCGATATGTGGGATCTCAATATCTGCTCATGAACGTATCTACATTACAAGGTAGATCTAATATTTACCTTTACAGTTACATGCTTTCCTTTATGCAATTTCATTTCAATTTCAAGGTTGATTCCTAAACAGGGGTTTGACCAAGGCAAACCCCTTTCAACCCAACAATTTCCCTTTTTTTAGTGCAGGAACAGGTGGCAAAGCTGTCATTTGAAATTCGGGAATGTAAGAACCCCCTGTAGGTTCTGACTCTGCCATGCCACTAATTTACTATGCAAATGATATATATAACTGATTTTTGAAATAAATATGCAATTTATTGAATTTTTACAAAGTGTTCCTAGGCAACATAATAACTTTGCATAAAAAGAAAATTATGAAACTAATTTCCAAAGCATTGAACCAGATGCTTTTCTTATTAAGTGAAATCATATACAATGCAAGAGGAAATTATTTATTAAATTCTGAAATCAAATTGCAGCTGATAAAAACCTAGCAATAGATCGCAGCTTGAGATATTGTCTTAAATTAAGTGCAGCTCTGTCTGAAAATTAATATCCATAGACTCCAATGAAGAAATGAGCCAGTGACATTTCTAAACCCTCAAACATGCCCTCTAGAACACTAGCATCACCTTCTAGTTACTCACGTGGCTTCTTTAAACCTTGCAGTTGCCTTTAATACACCACACACTAATCTATATGGCTCAAAATTTGAATTGCAAACTGATTTACTAAACCTGCAACAATCTCAGCATAATCTATGGATTCAAAGCTTCAATTTTCACCTCCAATAAGCTCAATCATGGCTTCTGTATAAAGCCATAGCATGTGCACAATTTGTTGAACATTTAACCAATTCAAAGTGCCGGAAAAACTTGGAAGAATTTACAATTCTTCAAGCTCAAAACTTGAAACCCTTGTTCCAAATTTCTCTTCACCCAAACACAATAAACAATTGCACAATAGAATGATTTTTCCCTTGCATTGAACGCATTTATAATTCTCAAATGCAAATCAGCTGGATGCTTCTTGGTCCCAATTTTCATAAATTAAAACATATGTGCTTTTGTTGCAAGTTTGAAATATAATAATTTATTATATTTCCCTCCATTTGGTGCACAACAAAATAATATAAAGTATATCTTAATAAACACTTATATCTCCCTTAAATTGGCACTTACATTATTCCACGTATGCACTTTATAATTTGACTTTATGATCATTAAATAACTCCTTTTAATAATAAAGTCAAATAACTTTTAATGATGTGCACTTTAATGTGTCAATTGGCCCCCACTTAAATAAAAACTTTATATTATAACTTTAGCAATTAATTATTAATAAAGAACTCTTTATTAATAATTAATACCTTGGGCTTGAGCCAATAACTCACTCCATTTTGTTAACTGATGAACCCTGCCCATACCAAGTCCAAGTGCACTACTAAAAATAGCAACATGGGCATCGTTGACTTACTATAAATAGTAAGTCCCTCAAACTGAGCCAACTGACGAATGAGTCAATCACTGTGCATACCATGACCCCGGGTACCCCTGCCAGATATAGCAACTCCTAAACAATGACTTATTATAAATAGTAAGTCTTTGAATAACTGCTCTAGTCAACGATATTGAATCTCAAGACTGTCACCAAGCTGTTCAAGCGCCTTGCTAAAGATGAAATCCCTGACTTTCCCAAAATAGTCACTTGCTATAAATAGTAAGTTTGTCAATCTGACTCAAACAAAGAGCAATCCTGAACGTCCCTGACCACTACAGTGGGAATTGGTCTCTCGCTCTACCAACTCAACCCTCTGAACAAGTCCATTAGCCTATGAGGGCCAAGAAATAGGTTAATCCTCTAAAAGTTGACACTCACGAAAAAAAGGGGACATTATAGGGAAGTACGAGATCTAACAGACGGTCTTGACAAGTTTCAAACAAAATTGCAGGGTATACAACGGTCGGGGCATTCTATACCTCCAAATTCTACTTCAAACTAAAACTATATGTCAGATCTTCTCTTTGGTTACTGTTTCAAGTCACTATAGGTGTCTATCTAAATTTTGTTATTCTATTAATGCTGAAAGTTGTCAATTTCACTTATTTAGCCTTCCATTTTGCATTGGTCGGACATATTCCCTCAAATCCAACTTTTCTCAATTCATTATCAGCGAGGGATCATTGACTCAATTAGTGCTTAAGTCCTACTTGAGCCTATTGAGTCATCTTCCTTCCAATTGTGCAATTAGGAAAAAAGGTGGATTATCCATTCCCTATCAACCACCCTTTTTCTCATTGTACATTTTGGTGAACCCAACTAATGACATTTCTATTCTGATTTTGATGTTAGATCTCCTTTTTATGCATTATCATTTGATGCTTAGATGTGTTCTTCATTAGGTTTCATGTTATAAATCCATTTATGTTGCATAAACTTGATGAGTGTTGGCATACCTCTTTCAAAGTTGTTGCTTGCATTTGTTAGACATATCTTCCTTTCATTTCCTTGTGCGTGAGTGTTATAACATTGAGTTCTATATATAGCATTCCGATTAGGAGAAGCCGTAAACTTATGGGTTCCTTTGACTTTGAGTTCTCTTTGTTTCATAGCAATCTTGATCAAACACACATGCCTACTAATGAAAATCCCATTATTGTTGAGAATCCTTCTTCCCATTCTTCTTATGATTAAGATGAAGATTTAAGAGTGTCTCCTACTGAAGTCCAAAAACTTTCCAAAGACTTTGAAAAATTTGAGCAATGGTTACTTAGGACAACAACATTCTAAACGGAGTCATCTCTTTAATAGAAACAAGGAAGATAATCCACAACGATGAACATGGTGTTGATTTCTTGCATACTATTTTCCACCTCATTGATAATAATGTTAAACCCATTAAAGATTGTGCTGAAGAACATGGTTTAACTCCACCTCCCACTAGTGTTGAAACTTCTATGTCTATTCCTATTTCATTACCTAGTGTTTCTACATACACTTAACCTCTCAAGACTACATCCATTTCAAACATCAATCCTACACATGTTAGTCTTGGAAGCATTCCTAATTCTATTGTTCTTCCTCCTTCAAGTGTTTCATGTGTTTCCCAACCTTCAACCATGCCTACTTACAACAATGTCCCATTTTCATATTCCAATGTTCCTTCCATTTCCCATAATACTCCAAACCTTTCACATATGTCTCATACCAACCTTTCCATTGAATCCTCTATTAATAACCTTGGTCAAACCGTTTTATCCTTGCAACAACAAATCGCCTTCATGACTCAATCCAAATTTAACATTCATACTTTTGACATTGCTAGCCCTTTGTCCTTGGATATAAATCATGTCGTTATCCCTCAATACATGAAAATACCTCACTTGGAGACTTACACTAGTAAAGGTGATCCCTTGACTCATGTAAAGACTTTTCAAACATTTGTGTAGTAACTTCTCTCATGACCATAGATTCATGGCTAAACTGTTTACTAGAACCTTAAGAGATAAGGCCTTGAAATAGTACATTATTTTTTACCTCATTATATTGATTCTTTTCAAAAACTTGCTAATGCTTTCATTCAACAGTTTCAAAACAACATTGGTCCTAAGATTTCTTTGACTGATTTGATGCATTGTAGACAAGGTGTTAAAGAAAAAATGACTGATTTCATTGGTAGACTTAAGCATGTATAATGAGCCCAACCTGGCTCTTTGATAATGCAATTTGGTTTTGCACGAAGATAACAGTTTCTAACAATAATTCCTATATTTAAATATACATTTTCAGTTTGACAATTCTCAGCCAGCATACACAATTATTTCAAGATGCTTATTTGATGAAATTCTGGAAATTACATTCAAGGCATTTATTTCCAATATAAAATTCGAAACTCAATACATCAACATTGAATAACTTTGCAAAAGACTGAAACCAATTTCCAAATTAAATGCATGCAAAATACCATTTTCCTCCATGCGTTTTTAAAATGTAATAATCCATCTACAAACTGAAACACCACCATCCAGAATATCCTTCATTAGTTAACGCAGATCCTAATGTTGTCATCGCGCTGCATGCAGGCCGCGGCTGTAGTCTTCCATCCGCTATGCTTAAACCATGGCACAATATCAAACCTTTACTGATTATACCGCTTGTAAATTAGGCGACGCTAAATGTCTGCAAACAATTTAATCACCTGCGTGAATGATAAACTCCCTGCCGTGACTTCTTAACACAGTCTATAATTCTTCCTTTCCACCACGTTGATCCCTAAAGAACCACCACAAATCACTAGACTAAGCGTCTGATTCAAAGTGCTGCAATTACTTATTCGAATTTGCAATTCGATAAGTTCCAGAATTCCAAACCCTCAACAAATTCTCCAGAGCACAAGTTTGTCATAAAAGCATAAGATGATAACATCTATTCCAGCATTAATTCGCACTCCCGGTGTGCATAAACCGATGCTTCAAAACTCCTCTCTTAGATACTGATGAAACACAGTAGAGAGGTGATGCAATTACAATTTGTTATACTTCAGCAACAAATTGCAAAACTAATTCAGTATCAAACCCTTATACTTCAGCAAGGGCACAGTTCAAATAATCAGGAACAATTTCCAAGACAAGTTTTATATAAAAATTCGATATCCAACTCCAAGAATGAGCCCATATTTATAACACTTCTGTAGCCACAGTTTCCCAAAAGATGCATCAGTTAACCACTCGCTTAAATAACAACTTCTAAATTATTATAATAATAAAGTATTCTTATAATAATGTGGCTTTATTATTAATTAATAACTTATAAGTATTAATTAATAAATATGAACTCATGCGATAAATCCCGCAATCATTGCTGGTAATGACTGACATAGCCACCCATTACACTGCCAAAAATACACTTAATTTAAATAGTACGTCCCCAGCCAAGGAAACTGCACACTGAATACTGGTCTGAAGCACTGACCATTGTCCATACCGCCCTGCCAGGAATAGAAACTGACTAATGACTTACTAAAAATAGTAAGTCCAGACTTACTAAAAATAACAAGTCTGCCAACTGGGACCCTCAAAACCAGGCATCAACTCACGAGGGTCGCGATGATGAGCTGACCAAGCCCTGCCAATACCTGCTAAAAATGGGGTCATCACAACATTTGCATGCTCAAATGTCTTATCTCATGATTGATATTGATGTGCAACGTATTTTCATTGTTAATTTACAAAAAGACATTAGGGATAAGATATTACTTTTGAATTCTCTTTCTTTACTCAATTGTATGCAGTACTTCATAATTATCAACTTCAAGTGAGTCAATTTGAGAGCACTACTCCAATGGTTCTGGTTGATAAAAATGATGCCACATCCCAGTCATTTTAAAAGTTTCAAACACCTAAAGGCTTCAACAAGATCAACAATTCATCAAACAACATTGATGTGCAAGTGGCAACGGCATCCAAAGGTGTATCTCCTTTGTCATCCATCTTTAGACCTTCTCATAATTTTACACCTCTTTCTGAATCTTTGCATAACGTGATGTTGAATTAATGCTAATGTTTTAACACTTCATCCCATTAAGCCAATTGATCCTTAAAAACAATCATCCAAATCATTTGATCCCAAAGCTCTTTGCCAATACCATCGTCAACCTGGTCATGATACTGAGAAGTGTTTCCGTTTGAAATCCATTGTTCAAGACCTCATTGATTCTAATGCTATATCTGTTGAGAGTGTTAATGATCAAAGAAACAAATTTGTTGCCCCTCTCAACCAAAACTTGCAAATTTATATCAATCCCATACCTTCCCATTTTACCAATACGATTGAGTCTACCCATTCCTTACCTTCTTCTTCCACCACTATTGTTGACCCTCCTACCATTGTGAACTACGACACTGAATGTACCGAGGCCAATAATGTTGTCAACCTTATTGCTCAATCTGAACCCAAACCTGGACCTCATTTTTGCATTACATTTGATCTTAAGGAGACTATTACGGCTCCTGATGGTCCTCTTTACATTGTTGTGAAGATTAATGATCTTCCCTCTCATTGAATTCTTATAAATCCTACTTGCATGGTGAATGTTATAACTGAAGAACATCTTTACGAAAGACATCTCCAACAAGACTTATGATGGATCTAATGTGATGATAAAAACTTTCAATGGTTTCACTTGTCCCACCCATGGTTCCATTACCCTTCCCATAGAAGTTGGTAACAAATCCTTAGATGTCACCTTTATTTTCATCCCAACGTCGGATCAGTTTCAAGTTAGACTTGGACTTCCTTGGCTCACTTCCATAAAAGCTATAGTCTCTCCTATCCATAAGTGTTTGAAATTTCCCCGTGATGGAGAAATCATCACGACTAACCATAGTCTCTATCAGCCTTTAGCTAGTCACGGAAACTTTGACCTTGACTTCTTTTGGCCTTCCATGCCTCAACCACTTCAATCTCACAAAGATAACTTCTTATCCTATCAAAATTTCAAAGCCAAAAAGACTTGTGAACTTAGCAATTCTTTTATAATTCCATCTCCTTGCTCTGGACCTAGACTTCTTCCTACACCTTCCTATGCTTCTATTCCACCTATATCCTATAAGCACTCTGCAGCTGCTATCTCTCAATCTAGTGTGATTCCTTCAGTTCTTCCTCCTAAAGAAGAAAAGGAACCAATGTTGATTGATCCTAAACCAATTTCAAACAAAACTAAACGTAATCGCTGTGCCCATGGCCGTCATTGTAAACGTCGTACTAGGGCTTGTGAGCGTGCTTCCCAAAACATTTCCTCTCTTAAGACACCTTTTGATGCTTTGATTCCCTTTGACCAACCTATGCATAGCCCAAGGGAGGAAGTTAAATTAAAGAAGATGAAATTGAAGAAACATGATGATTTTATTCATATCTTAGATTCTATTGTGATTAATTTGGATGAAGAAGATACTCTTGATGATGATTTCAATGTTTCTAATGCAAATGATGTTAATGTTGATAATTCTAATGAAATGTATGAGCTTATTGATGTTAATCATGATTTACCTCCTAGATTTGCAAAACAATTATCTCTTGCTCCTAGTGACAAACAAAGCGACTCATAATTAGAGCATGGTCCTTGTTTAGAACTGGCAATAGTTCCATCTACTATGATGGATGTTGGTCCTCTTGTCTGTTGCCAACCTTCCCTAAATAATACAGAATGAGATGGGAGGGGGCAGGCAATATGCTTGACTAGCTCCTCTTGTACGATGGATTCTTTCGTGTGTTTGCCTGATGTGTTGTGCTTCCCCTATGATGTGTTGCTTGTAAAGTGTCTTGTTTAGATTTATTTAGATGACCCTTGTTGCTCCATTGGCGCAAGGTGATAAAAAACTCAACTTGTCGTGACATTCATCTATTTGTATCATATTTCTTCTATATGTCATATACATGTTATGTCGTGCATATGTTATTGTTTGTAAATGTGCCTGTGTCGACACACAACAGTAGCTACCATTCTTTTTGGTCTCCGCAATGTCAGCCCAAAAAGACTCTTCTTTGTACCTCTTATGTGATCTTCTATTGTTGTTGTAGTTTTGTTACCTTTGGGGGATGATGTCAATTAATTTTTATATAATTCTAATATACATGAGTTATCATATGATCATATTGATCCCAAAGTTAGGAGATCCCTTTCGTGCTCTCTTTGTTATGTGTTTCATTTCTCTTGGTTTGTCCTTTCTTGGGCGCATCTCATAGTGGAAACATCTCTTGTGGGTGCATGTATGTGTAATGGAGTAAATTTGAGCTTGCATAAGGACGACTATATTCCCTTGAGAGCTAGGTTTACAACACCCATTCAGATATTTCTAACTAGCTAAACCAGTGGAAATATCTTATTATAGATAAAGGAAAACAATATTTTGTTTACAGAAATGGGAAGACTAGACGACAACGAGTTTTCGACCTGAGTCCACGAGTCTCAGTCAAGGACACCAATGGGGCATGCGGATGTCTGTGTGACGTGCTATAGTCCTATACGGACTACGACATAAAAGACTTGGAACTTGGCAAAAACCTAGGTTTGTGCTTTGGATAACTTGTAAAATTCAGAATTAGAAATATAACAGCAAATACTATATAACAGAGATAGTAATAAATAATTAAGATAATAAAATGCAATCAAACCTCCATGTAGTTGAATGCTTCCAATAAGCCTGCACACACACAAGAGAAGAAAAATGTTTGCAGCTGTTTGGAGACTTGCCTTAGTCAAATCATTGTTTTGGTGTTTCCACCTCCACAACAACCAGATAGATAGATAGATCAAAAAGATAAATAAATGATAACGTAACAGAAACAAATCCCGCTTGATGGAGGAAAACCCCTATTACGTGAGATAAAGTAGTAGATAAGGGATGTGATAAATCCCAAGATGCTCAAAGACACAAGGGAAATGTTACTAGAAAGCTTGAAAAAGCAAAGAGAGCTAGAGATATCATTGTAAAAGAGCGTTGTAGCTAATAATAAACAGTTGTAGCAAAATGAGAGAGCGAGAGAATGCCAATATTGTAAGTGAAAGCTGAGAGCCACCAAGAGAGAAGCTAGAGTGATTGAATGAAGCGAGAGGATGGATTTAAAGGGGGAAAAGAGGCTTGCAGGCTGTTCGAGAAGATTTTGGGTTGTTTTCACTAACAAAAGTGGGTGAGAAGTAAAAAGCATGCATAAGACCAAAATATGAATGTTAAGATGTCGCGGGACGAATGCGTAGTGCGCAGACGTCCATGCAGTATGCTAGTGTCCAAGCAAATCACACTCAAAAATGACAAATGGCAAAAGAAACATGCGGTTCATGCAAAGGTGATACTGAAAGAGTGTTGCTGACAAGGAATTTGAGCATCCTGAGAGGGAAAAGGTTGATGCAAGGGCTGAAATGGACCTACACAAATACTAGGGGAATGGACACTAAAGTGGTTACAACAGTGTAGTCTAATTGCAAATGGGGGTATGCAATTTTCGACTCTACAGTATGCTCTATTAAATTCATTGCTCTCGTTAAGGCATTTGCAATCGCTTTAATGTGAGGGCATACACTCCACTCCTTGTTTCACATTTTGCACACATACACAATGATTCGATGTAGATGACTAAGGAGACAATGTTTTCCTTGGATTCATCCCCACATTATATGATCAATGCCCTGTGCATTATTAGGTGGATTCTTGGACCAATCCTCCGTTTTTAGATCCCTTTGGAGACTATGCTTTCCTTAGGGCTGATCTCTTTTTTTGAATCCCTTAACAAAAACAATGCTTTCCTTAAGGACTAATCCTCTTTGCGGACTTCTTAGTGGACATGAGCATGAGGTTGTCTCATACTCCCGCTAAAGTGGTGGATAATTGTACCGTCCTAAAAAGTTAGCACCTATACTTAGATGCTCAGTTCGGCCCCATTTTGGTGATTTCTTGATTTAATGTCTATTATGCTTGATCCTAACAACCTAGCTTCACTTGATCTGGCATCTTCCCTTCATTCCCAACTCTTGATTTAAATTTAAGCACATTCTCCTTGGTATAGAATGGTTTTGGCATTCTATACCCCGGGTTTTACGCCCAAATTTGAATGGGTGGCTTGTTGTGGCGTTTTAGTGGGATTTCCAGATTTGTGGTTGGCTTGGGTCAATTTTGAATCCCAAAATGTTGTGAGAGGTATATAACTATAAGTGGTTTATCTCAAGAGATTGCAAAAGTTAATAAGCATAGTAATATTGAAGATTTTGGAGTGGCATTCATAGATCCATGCATTTGTGAAAGGTATACTTGATTCCTTCCTACATTCAAAGATTTAACAACTACAATTCAAGCAACATACAAGCATCTTCATGGATATGTGTGATCTCAATATCCGTTGATGAAGGCATATACATTCACAAGGTAGATCTAACATTTACCTTTACAATTATGTTGGCTAAATATTTTGCAAGTCACTAAGACTACAACTTGCAAAACGTGTGTTTTAGGCAGCAGTATGTGAGATTGCTCTCTCCTCTCACCAATAGGGGAGGCTCCCTTCTTACCGCAGGTGACTTCAAGTAGAACTGAACTGTAACACATACAGTTCACCTTGCAACAGTAATACCGGTGACTCGATGATTGACTTAAGAACAATCGAACGAGGCAGCAGTTGATTTATCTAAAGACGAAGTAATACAATGAGCTCAAAATATCCTGTCCTCACCTCAAATAAGTACTCTAATCTACTGTCCAATACTGAAGCTCAAAGACTTCAGTCCTTGGAGTATATCAGCCACTAGTTTCTATAGTAACCCCGATTTCCTAAAGCACAAAGTCTTCAAAAAACTTGGATTAAAACGCTCAAATGATATATGCAAGATAACTATTAATTTGAGAAAGGATTAACCAATGAGACATAAGAACACACTCGTTAATTTTCAGAACCAACAACACAAAGTTTGCCAATTCTTGTTCCTTTATTCAAATGCTCAACTTTGCACAATGAAACTCAAAGTTTTCAGAATACAAGAGAATTGCCTATAGCTTTCTTGCCCACAACAAAAGATGCAAATATTACAATGAACTCTCTCCTTTATATAGGAAAATAGAAGAGAGAAAAGTGGAGAGAAAAGGGGAAACTCTTAACCACTTTGACTTATTCAAAACTTAACCCTAACTAATTTTGACATTCAAAATGTTACAAGGCTTAAAGCACTTGCAACATGATTACACATCTTGGTATACAGGAATATGATTTCCTGTATTTACAATCATCACATGTACTACATGTAATCTGTCAAAACATTCTACACAACAAAAGAAAAAGTGCCTAAATACTTAGAAAGCAGCATCAGAGGGTATTTACATAAGCCTCGAACTTGCGAAGAGACTCATGTATCATAACTGGAGCAGGTACACCTGTATGCTGAGCAACCACAGTAACCTGGCGCAAAACATGAGATTTAGTATAACCAGTTACTTGACTTTGAAGCTGATTCAAGGACATCTTGCATTCCATGAACCAATCAAGAATAGTGTGACTGAAATCTTCCGCATCTAAATGAAGATGAATCATTTCAGAGAACCTTGTCATTACAATTTCTTCTTCAATCAGCTCACCATCTTTAGTAGTAAGTTCACAAGACAATTTACTGAACTCCTTTATTATCCGACCTTCTTGTTCATTCCATGAGTTCAGTACTGTTTGCAAATCTGTGACTAATTTATTCAAGACTCTCTCCTTATTGATCATTAAATCAAGA
>MU225642.1:4303500-4315419 GCA_018584345.1 Thuja plicata
TTGATATTTGAAAGAAATATATGCAATGAATCAAAAGATGTAAGCCCGATAACATATAGTTATCTACGCCTCATTATTAATAGAGACACGGGCTTTAACACTTTATCGCATATAACATAACGTTTATCTATTAAAAATAAGAAACACCGCCTTAGAAAGCCGCAGCCTATGGTGGAGTTTTAAATCGATGATACACAACGTTTTGATCTAAAACGTATGCCAAACACCAAAATTTTAACGCCATGTCGTTTAAAATAAAACATAACGCCTAACATGTATGCCAATCATGTCAAGCGTTAAAGGGAGATTTCGACGCCTTAAGTAAACCATGGCTTTTAAAACATAACATTTCCAATATGTATGCCACAGTTAACGTTTTCTTCGTATAGTAAAAACAATACATTAATATTAAAATAAAACCGATTACAATATCAATTTATGTATTATAATAAGTTTTTTATTTTAATATTAACCTTTGATATTATTATTATCATTTTCTATTAAAATAATAATAAAATATTGTTTCTTTTTAGAAGAAAGACGTCGTTTTAAATGGTAATTCGCAATGAATTATAAGATTTATAAATAAAACGACGTCATTTTTTAATAAATCTTATCTTTATCTTCGTCATTTATAAATAAAGAAAGAATTTAATAATTTTATACGCGACTTCAAAATTTTAAGGTCTGATATGCAGGTTTAATGTAAAAACCCGCTACCATTAAAATTTTCAAGTAAAACTTCACAAAATGACGTGAAACTTTAGGATGGAGTTTTAAGTTCATCTCGCACATAAAATAAACTTTCACTATACGCGATTGACAAGGAAAAGCCCACTTTACTGGTGATTCCTCGAGGAAGTGCAAACTGCCTAAAAACCTAACTGACAAGACCTACCCGAAAGAAACCCAAAAGAGCTCAAAACTATGCGGGAAGAAGACGGAAATGGAACGGCGGCAAAACAAAACGCAGAAAAGAGAAAAACAAAGAAAGAAAAGGACTTGATGTTTAGTCAGAAGATAAAACAACCAGAAATCAAGGGATAACCGATTCCATTGAAAAATACTCTTGCCGGAACATCGACACGCTTAGAGAAAAATGCACATCAACCTGACTAGGAAATGCGTAGGGTTGCCCAATTTTGGGGAATGCAAAATTGAGGACAACATATAGGTTCACCCATTCTAGGTAGGAGCACAACTTTTGCTAATACAAGAACACTCAAGTGTTTTTGGGACTTCCTTGGCATTGTAGGGAACACATCTAGACATATAGGATCTCCCTCTAGCAAAAAACGCAATCCTAAACAAGGAAGAAAACCCAGTTTGAACCACAATATCTTATTTGGCTCCAAAATTTGTTTTGAACATGCCCAAGGGATCATCTAAAGGTCTAACAACAAAAATAACTCATTGAACTAGGCTTCAAACCTTAAAAGTAGCTACAAGGGCCATGACCAAATTTGACAAGGTCAAAATAATACAAGAAAATAAGCTAAGTCACAAAATGTAACAAACCACCCTACTTTTTTGTTTCATTTTTGGATGTTGAATGCATATATAATGCCTTCATAGTATCACCAAAATCTTGAAGTGGGCTAGGTGAGAGAATCAGAATACAATGCTTTGACCACAGTAGTAACTACAATGTATTCAAAAATAATGAATCATAGCGCCCAAGTGGCACAACCGGCCTCAATCAACACTTCCTCAGCAGGTAATGTACGTTAATGCAAGCTGCTAGCAAAATGTCTTAGCTGGTTCAAACCAAAATGGTTGATTACACCAGCTTGTTTAATGCCAAAACAGGCTAATGAAACATGTTGTGTCTAGCAGTAAACCGACCAAGACCTATTAGCATAATATGCATATGAACTAGCGGTACACCATTCAGTTTTACAAGATTAAATGCATAGAAATGTATTTGTTTGGTGATACCACCATCCGGGGCTTACAAGATGGGCACAAAATACATTACAATAGAGCATAAAATGATGTATACTATTGAACCAAGTTGATTTATTATTCTGAACAGAAGTATGAACTACTGCAAGTACAAGGATTCCAATTAACTCAATATACTCAGAAAGCAAACACAACAAGCTGCTCACCAATTATAGGATGAAATTTTTGTTAACATATAAATGGCCAAGCTGATGTAGGTTGATTGAACTCCTCCTAAACTCACATACAATGTGGTAAACTGCCTCTGGTTGATAAACACTGAAAATCAGGTCTGATCAGCAAGATATACACTCGAAAATGAGCACAAATGTGCTCAACACAAAATCCAACAGGTATGAATTGATGTACTTCTCAAAATCATGAATAAACTAAACCCCCAACACTTGAAACAAATTGAGACCAGATTGAAATAGTAATCAGGCTAATTGTAGGTCTGAAATAGGTATTAAAACTCTTGATACAGAAGGTAAATTCAATAAAAAACTGAAACATCCTAGGGAACATGTTAATATCTTCAACAAAATTGCATCAGTAACATGTAGTAATCAAAACTTCCTCAACAGACATCAAATATTTCCATTTTACCAAACATACAAAGAGAACATAGCTTACAATACAAATCTAATCTTATGGTGAAATCACCATATAGAGTTAGGAGGTTTTTCATTCCTAAAAAAGGTATTCCAAGAGGATTTTCATCCTCAATAAGCATGAAGAACTCATCTTCTTTCTCAGAGCAAATGAAAATGAAAAATAACCAGTAACCCTTCTTTTGAAGGCCCAAACTTTTTTATAACCTTCTCTAAGCTATTCTAGAAAAAAACATATTTTTTACTCTTTTCATTACTTTTACACTAAGTTGCCGGTTCGGATGCGGGTTCGAGATGCGGGTTCGGATGCGGGTTCGAGATGCGGGTTCAAAATTTGTCCAAAAATTTTGGGGGCTAAGTTCGGTTCATTTTGGGTTCGTCTGTACAAGATTTTTTTTTAAAATATATATAAATATATATATATATATATATATATATATGCAGCAGCAAATAAGTTCATACATTACTATGCTAATAATAAAGCAACATAGCAAAATACACCACCACGTATATGTCGTTTTAGTTCAAATGACATAACAAAATGCCAAAATACACCACCATATCAATGTTTCGGTTCAAAAACTATAATGACAACATTAATAATCAGTCATCAGTGATCAAATATCATCAAAAATCACCATCATTCTGCTGTTGCAGATTAGAAGCACAAACAGCAAGAATACATGCTGCTAGCTCTGCTCAGAGTGAAGAAGAATACACGCTGCTAGCCGCTGGGGAAGACCAAAAATCGTTTGGAGACCAAAAACGCCGCTCAGAATGGAGACCAAAAATGTCATGTGAGACAAAAACGCCGCGTGACAAATAAAAATGCCGTGTTTTTTAGGTTTAGTTTGGAAAAAAATAATGTTTAAAAACTACCGTTGAAAGTCAACAAAAGCCAGAATGCCAAATTCGCCCAAATTAGTTCGAAATCCGCTCAAACTCAAACAAATTCTCCCCGGGCTAGCACGTTAATTTTGATATTCGCTCCAAATGCAAGATAAGTCAACCAGGGTCTGTTTTGAAGAATTTGCAGCGAATTTCTCAGAGAAAAACAGAATTTGCATCGAATTCGAACCAATTACGAATTTCCAGTGAATCGAATTTCAAATTTGCATGTGATTGGACGAATATGGTAACTTAGCTTTTACAAAACAGTGTTTTTGATCTTTTTTATTGCTTTTCCAAGAAAGTGTTTTGATTTTTCATTACGTCTTCTAAAATGCACTTTTTTACTTGGTTGTTTTTTTTGGAAAAACATTTTCTCCTTAATAAAAGAATAAAATAGTACAAAGTGCCTTTATGAGCACTTTTCAGCATCTTGAGCATTGTGACACTTTATCTTCTCACTTCAGACACCATTTTACATAATTAAATATAAGTTGTCATTTAAATATTAAAAAGTAACTTTTTGACAACTTAATTATTTAAATTATTTTCCCTTGTCCAATTCCAATTATCTTGTGAGAAAACTTTTGAAACTAATCTAATGGCTAAGCAAATGCTCACATGTGAGGACACTGCACAAAGCAAGCGGTAACGTCAACTTGTAAGGCATTGTTCACAAACATTATAATCATTGAATTGCAATACGTTTAAGCTTTATAGCCCATTTAAAAACAGAAAATGGTACTTTCAAAAGTAAGAAGAAATTACTCTACTTACATGCATACAAGTATTTCAGCAATGCAAGAAAAGAATCGTGAGTTCAAGCACAACTCACAAATCTTAAGAGTTGAATGCAAACACAAATTACCATTCAATTCCAACATTGGTGGCATCATAATCAAATCATAATATACTCAATAAGTAACTTCTCAACTTTGAATGAAGTCTAGACCTAAGTGCAGATAGTTGATACTTCTAAAAACATGAGATTTTTATTACAAAGCATGATACAAGTTAAACTCAAGTGACCATTACCAACTGTTTACAACATGGTGTTTGCATTCCAAAGATGACCAAATACAAACGAGATTCAAATATACAGTTACAGCTTTTTCAAGTTTACAAATTATCTCAATTTACAACTTCTCAATTATGTAAAGCCCCAAAAAGCTGCAAACAACACATTGAACTCAAAATTTATTGCGCAGACTCCAAGATGCGACACCATTCTTCCAATACAAATACCAATGGAGTAACTTCCAATTAACCAATGTGGCAACCAAAGGCCCGCCCCACTAGGTTGAGAGTGTGATGTCCCCTTTCTGAAGAGAGATTCAATAAATTAATAATAATAAACAATAAAAATAAAATACAAAATAAATAAATAAACAGTAATATATATAATTAAGTCAGAAACACTGACACAGATTATCATACTTAATATACAAAGGCGGCAGTAACAAACTAAGATGCGATTGGGTAATTTCTGAAAACAGCAATCAAAACCAAGTATCAAGCATCAATAATATTAGTCAAACATATCGATTTGTTAAAAGAGAACATTAACACCATTATGAATACGTGGACAACACGCATCATATGACTAAGCAGCGATTACTGGATCACCGTGACTAATTATACGATCTGCGAATAACAAACACTAAGAAATATGATTTCTGTACCGAGTGATAAGAATGATAAGGATCAACGTGACCAAATGGCCACGTATGGACTAAGTTACATGTCGTCTTATACAATCGATATACAAAGACCACTGATGGGAAGGTAATCACGAACTATCATTAGAAAACATGATTATGTAATAGACATAAGTACTGACTAAACTGTTCGGGAGGAAGTACGTTAATCATAGAAGATATATTAATCGACGAAGGACTCCGTTCAGCACCGAAAACTAATCAATAGATATATAAATACAATCAATATCATTATGCAATGGTTATAGCATTGTTAACATTACCAAATATGCTATGACGGGTGCGATAAGATTAATAGATCAAATTACATAAATCTGAAGCAGACCGATTTACTTGACAAGCATATGTTATAAAGCGGTGCAATTATAGAGGGGCATGAGCGTATCTTTTGGAATATAACCAATCCCTTCATGTATTGCAAGATATCTAAGGAGGTTGAGTAAAGACAATTGTAATAGGCTGCCTTGAGCTGATTTTTTTTTTTCGATGCTTTACTCTCACAGTAATTTCGTCAAATAGTTTGCTTATATTGACATATGGAAGTATTGTTTAACATGCAACATAACAGTTCATTTACAAAGACGCGTTTTGCAAGAACGACTTACTATTAATTCTTCCCCAAAACCAATTGCTCAAAAACAGTGAATATTAAGTACCCAGACCAGCCCCTTCAATATTCAATGTATAAATAGATATCTCAGTCTATTTCAGAATGACATTACATTACAGAAATCAGTAAATATATTGCAGACCTGGGAGATAAGAGCTCACAAAATGCAGCAACAAACACAAAGGTCAATGACGCAGTGCAGTCCTGTAAGATGAGTGCTCACCAATGCAGCATCAAGAGTCAGAGTAACGAGAATCACCATGAAATCGCCGGAATCGCCAGTTTGGCGATTCGATTCAGCCTGGCCGATTTTTTTTGAAACGGTGAATCAGATCGCCGATTTTTTGGGTATGAATTGCCTAAATCGCCGAGTCACCGATTCATGCAAAAAATCACCTGAATCACTTTCGTGAATCGGCAGAAATCACTTTGATTTTGAAAACTGATATTTTGTTTTAAGTTCAAGTTTGACGTTAGCATTTGCTTCCTTGTATTAACATGATCATAGTTGACATTGTTTAAATATCGACTCTAGTGGAAGCTATACTTATAGATGTTTATATTTCAATGACCTCTTTGAGCTTAGAAACTCTTTGGAATGTTTTCTGTAATCTTGTTTATCGTTGCCTAAGTGGCAGGAGTCCAGGACTATGTATCAATTGCCTTACCTTTTCTATTTTTTTGGTAGCCATTGAAAACTAGTCAGAAATACTCTTTCCCTCTCTATGTTTATTAAGTATATTTTAATTGTCCTTTTTTGGTTTTTTTCCCCAAAATAATATGGTAAAAATATGATACAATCAGCAATCTGCACAAACAATGTAATTCATAACAATGATTTGGAGATGATTAACATGGATGATAATATTGAAGAGCTTCCTAATAATGTGAAAAAATTGCAAATGAATGAAGAATATATAATCATCCCTGCTAAGCAGTCTCGTATTGGTGAGTCTGAAAACATGTTGACCTCTACAAATTTTATTAAAACGAACAAAAATGCTGAAGAACGGTCTTGGATAAAATAAACTAAAGGATTCAAGCTGAAAGACTAGCTAGACCCCCCACTGCTCCCCAAGATACTGTACAGTGTAAACACAATTACAGAGGATTCAAGTGAAGTTGCCCAAAAAGTTTTCGAAGGTCATTCTTGATTGTAATAGGGTTGTATAATTATCATTGAAAATGACGCTACTAATTTTCAGATTTTCTCAATTTATGCACCCAATGATTATAGAGATAGAATTGAATAGTAGAAATGATTTGGTCGTCCTCCCTCTACAATGTTCCTTGGGTCATTGGTGGAGATTTTTACATGTTTGTGTGAAATGAAGACACAGGGGGTATACCTATCTATTGGGCAGATCATAAATATTATTTTGAGCTAAAATCAAAAGGATCGTTGCTTTTGTTGATTCACTTGAACACAAGAAAGTTGATAGTAGAAACATTTGGTTTATATGGCAAAAAATTCAAAAGAAAGGTAAAAGAATATATTCACTTATCATTTATGTTCCTTGTTTTTGTATGTTAGCTTCTATTTGATGATGTTATAGTGTGTTTAAGTTATATTCAATAAAGGGTGCATGAAATAAGTTTTAAATTGTTAAAATCTCTAAATTTCAAGGGTTTTTTAAATTTGTCGATTCGTGGCAATTTCGATTCCGATTCATGGCTGATTCGCGATTCGGTTCGGCCTTGCCGATTCTGATTCTCGTTACTTTGGTGAAGACCCCTTCCAGCATATATAGACACTTCCAAAATCTGCATGAGTTACCAGTGGGTGGATGGCAGACCTAGACTGTTTGCAGCCAATGCAGCGTCAAGACCCCTTCCAGCATATATAGACACTTCCAAAATCTGTGTGTGAGTTACCAGTGGGTGGATGGCAGACCTTGACTGTTTGCAACGCCCACGTCCACTCAATATCTGTTCATTGGCCTGAGACGATAAATCTGGGCTAATATGGCTAATGCAGCAGCACTGATACTCCCCAACGTCACACTTCTAGATTCATTCAATCATGAACAGCTAGTGCAAAACGGCATCCAATATGAAATGCAGCAGTAGATGAATAATACGCTCAGCTCTCCATCATACTCTCATCCATTCATTAAATCAGTTCATACTCCTCTGAAAATACTAACAGTTAAAGATTCAAGGCATCCACATCTTCGTACTTCTGCAATATTGATTAAAAACCTCCTGGCTGTGTATCTCAACAGTGACGAAGTCGCTAGTTCTGAGGGTTATCCTCCTAAAGAACCCAGTTCTACTCCAGCAATAACTAAACGCTAATAGTGAATGGCTGGCTGTAGCAAGGTTACATAACATGAAATGCTCTTACCAAATGATGCAAAATCACCAACAATATAGCAAGTTGTTGTAGCAGTGTTATTGTAGCTGCAGTACTGTAGCATGGCGCTATAGCATGTTACTGTAGCAACTCTTAAACAGCCCCAATAATTTACGCTTCCATTCCAACTCTAACTCTCAAATTCGAACCCTTTCCTAGCAACTATATCATTGGCAAATGAAAGAAAGATCTTTGTCAAATGATTATACTTGCAGCTCTAAAACGAATCTCAAGACCATATATTCCAATGGCGTCAAGATTGATAGCTTGAAGGGATTTCGTCCTCCAGCCCAAGAGAATTTATCTCCAGAATTTCACCAAATTTTTATCAAATATTTAAGCATACCAAAATGAGAGCTTTCATCTCCTTTTAAACATTTCCTCCTCCACTTTTCATCTCATCTTCTCAATGTGGGATAAATAACTTCTTTTAAACATAACATTTCCCACTTAGAGAATAAAAAGTACTTTTAAACAATGAAGTGACTTTAATAAAATGTACTTTAATATATTTGTCACTTTATTAAATAAACTATTTAAATCTTCAGGCATTAAAATAAAATAGCAAACGAACTCGGAAACTCATGTATGATAGCTCGTTGGAAAGAGCTTGACGAAACTCTCCAAGTCCAATACTGAAATGCCACCCACCGAGCCCTCTATTGACTTACTATAAATAGTAAGTATCTAGAAACCCTGTCAAAACACCTTTAATTGGCCTGAAACTGGAAATGCCTAGGCCAATTAACCTCATGATCCCATCAAAATCTTGGTTAACCCTCGGGACCGAGACAAAACGGGCTAATGACACATCATCTGATGTCAGACTAAAAATGGGGACATTACAGTCCACCCCCCTTGAAATTGCTTTGCCTCAAGCAATCCCACTGTAATCCAATGGTTACTAACTCGGACCATGTATCTCAGTATAATCCCAGGGTCCCAGATTAACCCAGTAGATACGTTACACCATCTACTCCGAGTTCTATCCTGCTGAACACCTGTACCAATGACATCATGTCGACCTCCAACCAGAGGAGCGATCAAGAATGGCATGAGCTGAGTTGTCTCCCCAGATATTGCTCTAATAAAGTATCAAACTAGAAAACTGTGTGAATGAGTTCTGAAATGTCAACACAGATTGTCACATTCCTCACAACTGATGAGCTGCCGACCATAGAATTTGTAAGGTCTTGAATCAAACTCTGAACACAATCACCATGTTGAAACTGTGCCAAATTGATCATGATCAATAGACTTGTTGGTTCCCAAAACCACAGATTGGAAAACTAAGAGCTTGCCAATTCTCCAATAGGATTCCAAATTAGTTCTGGCCAACGAGCGGGAATAATCCAAATTCCCCTACACTTTAGGCTTCGCTACACCTAGGCGGGTAAACCTTCACCTCGAACCTGATCACCTTTTTCAAGGCTTTTCTATAGCGAATTTAAACTTGTGAGTTCTCCGGTTGGCAAAATCCTCAAACTCGATCAATATAAAGTTATATGATTGCTTGAAATGATTTGAATGTTTATATAAGATTATCAATAATTGATTAGATGCTTGTAAGAAGGAAGATATAGATTTTTGACTTCAACTATAAATCCAATAACTATATTTCAATGATTTTTAAAAGACCAGTGCCTCTGCTTATCCGAGCAATAGAGTCAATTACAACAAGGATTATTACGTACAACTTTATGAGACAATATTTATTTAAATGTCATCAATTACCCCTGTGCTCTGCAAAAGACAAATCTTATATGCAATTCTCTATTAGTCCAAAAGGAATTTAATTTCTCCGACTGGAAATCCGATTAGACAAAGATAAGGAAACACATATATTTCACACTATCTTGATTAGCAAACAAAGAATGCAGGAAAAATCCAATGCATAAGCTTTATCAGAATAATTTAATAATCGCCTTGTCAATCACAAACGACGAATCCCAACTACAATTGTAATCTCTTTGCATTTAAATAAACAAAAAATAAAAGGCTTTTATTTATCATTAAAATATAATATATAAGTTTACATTAAGAGCCATGTATTCTACTCCTTATTCCTCCTTACAAATCTACATCTTTTTTATTGACTTCTCATGCTTCCTCTTTCGAATGTCTTTTGTCGAATAATGCATTCCCTAATTTATATTAGATTTTACAAAGAGACATCTCTTTTCAAAAAGTTATGTCCCTTTTATTAAACAAACTAAATGTTTGTATTATCGGTGGACATAATCTATAATGGCATATGCGAATATTTTAATGTCTAAAATAATAAACTTTGCTACAAATCTCCATGGCAATCCTTGACGTGAATGATATTTGTCACCATATACCCATCGCTTCTTATTGCCGCCTGACTGTTTCTGCGTCTAGTATTCGGTGCATTCTGTATGATCCCAAATTTGTAATACGTTAGATATTGTCTACTTGCGTGGCTTCCATAACTTGTTCCCATACGACGACTTGTCTATATAATTTGTCTCTATGTTTACATTACAATGCTAACAACACCTATCGGGAATTTTATATTTCTTCATCATTATTGCGGGTGTGTATGCTCCTTGTTGACGACCCACACCATGAGGGTATTGGCTTCCTTTGTAAGTCGAATGACGTCACTTTTCTTAATGTAATCGCTGACTATTATGTGTATATTCCCATACGCTTGTAGCTTTCAATGCTTAATAGGTTTGTATCGGCCACTTGATATATTTCTTCGTCACTATCTATAATTTTTGTTCGATATATATGTATTTGTTGTCTTATTTTGTTACTGCAACAAACACATCTCTACTTCATTATTTCTGAATCTTTCATAGTGTCGTCTTCACCATACTATGCCTTCAGTCATCTTTATATAGTATTGGATTCCAAACAATTCAATTGCTATCTTCCATCAATGACAATATTTCAACATATGGCTCAGGTCTACAGTCTCTTAGAAGCTTGACTCCATCCACATCCAAGAAGAAATTAAGACCTTCATAAGACTTGAACTATTCAAACAACTTGATGCACGAATGTATATCCTTCTTATCTGAAATATTCTTTTGCGTCCTGGACAATAATTTGGAATATCCTCATGACATGTTTGATATTAGATACTTCTGTATAGTGCTAAAATGCATACATATATGAACTAGCTTCCTTTTCTATATTCCCTTGATCATGACTTTTAGTGTTTTGAAGCATATTGTTTGAACATAAGTAGTGGGTAAGATCTGAAAATAGACCACTGAGTGCATGCATCAAATTGGCTTTTCGGATTTAGAATGGCGGGAACACGTTTGAAGATGAGGATTTACATATAGTTATACGTGAAGATTTTCCCTTTGGCATGGTATTTGGGACTCTAAATTTCGTCAAAATTTAGAGTTCCATCAAGACTATCATAAGAAAATTGCACTATGAACACCTGAATCCCCACAGAATAAACACTATCAAGACCCAAACAGAATTCCCCAAGAATACTAAAAAGCAAACTCACTATCCATCACGATCCTAGCAAAACGAAAAAACATCCTGCTCATCTTCCCTAAGAAACCAACCCAAACTCCTTTCCCAAAACTATCTTGTTCATCTTCCCTAAGAAACCAACCCAAATGTAATGTCCCCTTTTTCGTGAGCAATGGAGTTCAAAGGAATTTGCCTATTCTTGATCCTTGTAGGCTAATGGGACTTGATAAGAGGACCGTGAGGTAGTTACCCAGTTGCTTGGTTGGCTCATTTCTTGGTCATATGAAGGTTTTCCTATTATCACCATGGATGTTTCTAATTTTGGAA
>MU225642.1:4316777-4331832 GCA_018584345.1 Thuja plicata
TTGGCTGTAGGTGTTCATTTCTCATGCTTAGATCATATATATGCATTGGATATTGTCAAATTAAGTTGCACATTCGTGCTAGGACATTGTTTAGTCAATTCAGAGTCATTTGTAAGCATTCTCATTGGTGCTAATTGAAGAAGAGAGTCATTGTAGCAAACTGAAATGTTATATCAGTCATATGAACCTTGCATGTGAGTTGTTTGACGAAATTCCTTGAGCCTCCAATCAGCATTTTGAGGTCAGATTTGAGCAGGGTCATTACACCAAACTCCTTTCCCAAAACCATCCTGAAGATGAAGAAGCTCTATCAAAATTAAGTAGAGTGCCCACCAAGGAACGTCTCTATTGTTGCCCATTGGCATCATACCACCGACAATTGTCTGCACAAATGTCTGTGAGCGCACAAGATTGTAGGAATGTCAGTCTAAAACTACAAACTACAGCATCAACTCGATAAAGAACCAAACCCTTGTCAAAATTTCCCTCCAATCCACCTGTAACAACTATTATGGTCTACCGTATACACTGAAATAGGGGGTAGCAGCATTATCACAACCAAATTGGGAGACCCTGACACATGGTGTAAGTCCATCATGCTAACGCTATACCACTCTGATAACTTCTAAAGTCAAATCAAACCAAAACTAAAACATCTGCTCAGACAGGCAACTAGCTAGAGAAAACAAAGTGGGAAACTTGCCAGACTTGGACTGAACATTTGTCATCAGAAATATGTCATGTCAGAACAGACTCATACACCCCTTTTTAATCTACCTCTCGATACTACCAGTGACAGTTAAGTTCTGTGTGTGTGGACTCAAGATAAATTGATGAACACATCTCAATGTGCAGTCGAGGTGAATCACTCTTGCTTGCACCAATGGAATATCAGAGTGATCATCTGTAATTCTCTTCGTGCTAGCATCAACAGAAGATGGCTCACAACTCAAAATGGATATATCAACTCTATTAACATTATCATCATGACTACCATCCAAACCTTCAAAGATGCCTGAGCCTGTGACCAAGTTTCAGGTGACTGAGCAACAACAGTCCAATCCACCCATAGTGGTCTCCTGCAACTATGTATGACACCCAACATAGGTGCATAAAAACAAATACCAACCCCTATCAAGCTGCTGGTATAGATCAGAATAGCACCACGCAACCAGTAAACCAAATCCAAAATCAAGCACAAAGTATCTCTATAGCCCAAAGGGGGTAAGAACTCCTCATACTCCCTTCCTCTAACTCCGAAAAGGCAGTTCCAATCTTTCCTATCCAAATCAATAGTCGTTTCCCTCAAGGAGTAACCTGATATAATTCTGAACAGCATCGAAAAATAGCCATCAATCAAAGACATAGGAGGTAAAATCCATGGGGGAAGTGTTGGAATATTGTAGCCAACAAGCTCCTCTCCAAACTGTAAATAGAGATTACTCAGAAGGGTGCAAAAATCATGTTGTGCCATCTCATACTCATGGATTTCATCAATCCCCTCGATGACCTGTTTGATCTCTAATGTTTTTGCATCATGCTCATGGATCACTAATGGACCAGCAATGGTCTTCCCTGCTTTGTGTAAGGAAGAATGGGCCATGCTCAACTGTAAGCAAAGATCATCAATTTCTTTCTCTTTCCTTCTCAAGGCATCTGAATAGATCTCAACTAAGTTGAGAAGGTGATCATGGTGTGAAAGAAGGTGCAATTAATGTAACTTCATTGTTCCCATACCTTCTTTAATCTCCTGCACACTATCAAGAGAGGACTCCACTTCAGTTCCCTTTTGTCTTCTCTCTAACTGAATCCTCCAGAGGTAATTTTCAACATGTCTATGCATCATATCATAATGAGATAAGGCTTCCACAATCCCATCCTCATTCTCCATCAACTAGTTCCTCCAACAGAACGAACTGTAAGGTGTATGAACACCTTCTGCTTCACAAGAAGAAGCATCCGGATGTGACCGAAATTCTTCTTCATATAGAGAGAGTGAGACAACGGTAGAATCATTCATATCGGGCGGTCTCCAACGAGGATGTCCATTTGCCTCATAATGTGAACCAAGATCAATACCAAGCTGGAAATCACACTCCAACTCAATTCCAGGGTCCCATATACTATTTTCATCAAGTGAAATGCTACAACCAAGAGTAGTTCCAATGTCTAACTCAAAGAGGGGATTATCATTTGTCTTCCCATCACCCATCTCAAACAATGGGTTATCAATGAGCACCTTAAATTGATTCTTTCAGCCATGTTTATGTAGACCAAGCCAACTGCTGCTATGATGGATGCCAAAATCAGAACTATGGTTCCTATCATTAGTGACTCCATAGGTATCCCAAATATGTTGTGCATCTCTATTATCATTTTTAGTAGTAAACTATGGATTCAAATCATCAAAGTTTCTAAACCTCTGCTCAAAGTCAGCCCCATGCAAAGATAAATCAGATCTTGGTTCAAGATCATCGGAATCATCAATACTATCCTCCATAACCAAATCCTATGTGACAAAAGGCTGATTGCTTTGTTCAAAGATAAAGTGCTTGTGGTCCTCCTCATGAGTGGTTAGCATTGTGAAAGAATAATTCCCATACTCACTAGTATTGATGTCTTCATAAACACTCCTCTCCAAAGATTGTGTATGATCATCCAACCTATATCTATTTGAACCATCATCACTGGAAATATCTGAACTCAATCCCAAGGCTGTTCTTTTGTCTTTCCCTTCATGAACAAACTCATCAACAATAATTGAATGTGTGGCCAAAGGGTCTTTTTGAAACTTTGTCAAATGGTCTTTATGTATCAAGGCACTATCTCCATTCGAATGATCTGCTATGAACCATTTTTCATTTGTTTGCTTCTTATAGTTTCTTGCACTAGAAGAATCTTTTTCATTTACTTCTACTTTCTTTTTAAAGATGGATCTTAACCACCCCGGATGCTCACACATTTCTTTATGCAATTGTTTTAAAGTCTTTCCATAATTTTGACAACTCTTAGTATAGCTTTGACAACCTCGCTTCAATTCTATCAGCCCTTCTAGAAGTTGCTCCTCAAAAGTCTTCATGTTGTGAATGGTCCCTTACAGGATGGCAGGATACACCTGCTCTAATACCACTGTAATAGGCTGCCTTAAGCTGATATTTTTTTTTTGATGCTGTACTCTCACAGTAATTTCATCAAACAGTTTTCTTATATTGACATATGGAAGTGTTGTTTAACATGCAACATAAAAGTTCATTTACGAAGACACATCTTGCAAGAACGACTTACTATTAATTCTTCCCAAAAACCATTGCTCAAAAACAGTGAATATTAACTACCCAGACCAGCCCCTTCAATATAAAATGTATAAATAGATATCTCAGTCTATTCAAAATGATATTACATTATAGAAATCAGTAAATATATTGCCAGACCTGGAAGATAAGAGCTCACAAAATGCAGCAACAAACACAAAGGTCAATGATGTAGTGCAGTCCTGTAAGATGAGTGCTCACCAATGGAGCGTCAAGACCCCTTCTACCATATATAGACACTTACAAAATCTGTATGTGAGTTACCAGTGGGTGGATGGCAGACTTGGACTGTTTGCAGCCAATGCAGCGCCAAGACCCCTCTTAGCATATATAGACACTTCCATAATCTGCGTGTGAGTTACCAGTGGGTGGATGGCATACATGGACTATTTACAACCCCCACATCCACTCAATATCTGTCCATTGGCCTGAGATGATAAATCTGGGCTAATACGGCTAATGCAGCAGCACTAATACTCCCCAACGTCACACTTCCAGATTCATTCGATCATGAACAGCTAGTGCAAAACGACATCCAATATGAAATGCAGCAGTAGATGAATAATACGCTCAGCTCTCCATCATACTCTCAGCCATTCATTAAATCATTTCATACTCCTCTGAAAATGCTAACAATTAAAGATTTAAGGCATCCACATCTTCGTACTTCTGCAATATTGATTAAAAACCTCCTAGTTGTGTATCTCAACAGTGACGAAGTCGCTAGTTCTGAGGGTTATCGTCCTCAAGGACCCTGTTCTACTCCAGCAATAACTAGACTCTAATAGTGAATGGCCGGCTGTAGCAGGGTTACATAGCATGAAATGCTCTTACCAAATGATGCAAAATCACCAACAATATAGCAAGTTGCTCTAACAGCGTTACTGTAGCTGTGGTACTGTAGCATGGTACTGTAGAAACTTTTAAACAACCCCAATAATTTACACTTCCATTCCAACCCTAACTCTCAAATTCGAACCCTTTCCTGGCAACTATATCATTGGCAAATGAAAGAAAGATCTTTGTCAAATGATTATACCTTGCAGCTCTAAAATGAATCTCAAGACCATATATTCCAATGGCGTCAAGATTGATAGCTTGAAGGGATTTTGTCCTCCAGCCCAAGAGAATTTAACTCCAGAATTTCACATAATTTTCATCAAATATTCAAGCATACCAAAATGAGAGATTTCATCTCCTTTTAAACATTTCCCCATCCACTTTTCATCTCATCTTCTCAATGTGAGATAAATAACTTCTTTTAAAAATAACATTTCCCACTTAGAGAATAAAAAGTACTTTTAAATAATAAAGTGACTTTAATAAAATGTACTTTAATATATTTGTCACTTTATTAAATAAACTATTTAAATCTTCAGGCATTAAAATAAAATAGCAAACGAACTCGGAAACTCATGTATGACAGCTCGTTGGAAAGAGCTCAACAGAACGCTCCAAGTCCAATACTGAAATGCCACCCACTGAGCCCTCTGCTGACTTACTATAAATAGTAAGTATCTGGAAACCCTGTCAAAACACCTCTGATTGGCCTAAAACTGGAAATGCCTAGGCCAATTAACCTCAAGATCCCATCAAAATCCTGTTTAGCCCTCAGAACCAAGACAAAACGAACTAACGACACATCATCTGATGTCAGGCTAAAAATGGGGACATTACAACAATCAAGGGGATATCGAATAGAAAAGGATGTAAAATACCTTTGGGAACAGATCATGGAAGAATCGGAAAATATAAAATAAATTTAATATACTTCAGATAGAAGAGAAGAAAAGAAACAAATGTTGCCAAGCATCAAGGAATTAATACCAAGTAACAAAATATTATATGAAGCATATAGAATCCTTATATGATCTAGCATATATATGTATGTGTGTGTGTGTATAAGGAAATATATATATATATATATATATTTCTGATTTCCTTATAAATATATTATATTATACATTACATATATATATATATATATATATAAGAATGAAATCAGTATATATCTCTATATAATATACATATATGATAACTTAATATATCTATAGACATCTGAATTATATATTTGATTAATCAATAATATATATCTGAATAATCCTATATATCTAAATTATAGAATGATCTAATTTATAAAAATCGTCAGCAAATACAATCTTGTTGAGATAGCTAAGAATTAAATTAATGAAGGGATAGGCAGCCATTAGATCAGATCAGAGCTTAGTTCTTGGCAACTAAGTAGAGGTATTCTCATTGGACAATAATTGTTTACATTTGCTAGAAATTAAGGACAAGATCAAAGACATCCTTGGTAAATGTTGAAATTCCTAGAAAGGAATATAGGCAGAGATTACATGTCTCTGAAGGGCAGTATATATTGTTGGAGTTAAAGACATATGCATATGTGAGGATGGATACGCCTAGTATGGGTATCCATGAGGCCTGGGAAGAGATAATGTCTCTCCCAAGAATTATGAGGATGGATACACCAAAGTATAGGGTATCCATAAGGTTTGGGAAGAGATAAAGTCTCTCCGAAGGATTATAAGGATATCCATAAAGCCTTAGGAGGATAAAGTCGTAAATGAGATTGTAACATAAATTGAGGAGCATTCTAGAATGGCCATAAAGAAACTAAAGCCCCAAGAGGTCATCCGCAGAGAGCTTGGAACCTGATTATGAAATCTCCCTAAGGATTAGGTTTATTCATCAAGTCTCATCATGGAACAAGGCAATATTTAACACAGGAGAAGGGAAGGGTTGCAGTAAATCAAGATAAGTTCAATCTTTTGAATTTTCCTTAAGATTTTATATTGAATATTATAATGAAATATCTTCAGATTTGAAAAGTTTATTTATTAATATATTACAATTCTCACCTCAAGTTGAATTATAGTTTCAAGACTAAATAAAGGTAGATCCCAAGTGGGGACATTACAGAGAGATGGAGGCATAAGTTATCAAACACAACACATCACAAAAGATTGGCATCAAACACACAACAAACTTACAGGGTTTCTCAGCAGATAATTGCAGACAACCAATCCAATCAACATCAAAGAAGAAGAGAGTTTATAGAGGAAAGAATTGACACCCTCGCTCCTATAACAATATGAAGAGATAACATTTACAATTACCTTCTTCTGAATGATCAAACTCAGATTCTTACACACACACACACCAAATTTCCACCTATGCAAAGTTTCTCCATTAAAAGACCTTAAGCTTTTTGAGTAAGACTGAAACTCAACAATTCAAAAATTATAATCATACCCACTTGATCTAAAATTAAGGAAAATACACTTTTGAAGTCACATAAGATTTACGAAAAAAGATTTCAAGGGCTTTGGGGAAATTTTACACTTTCCGCTAAAAATTTGAAAAGAACCCAATTGAAATTCTAACACAACCCATTTGTTCCTAACCCACCTACTATCACGAACAAATTCAATATACATGAACATTAAATTCCTCATATATAAACAAATGAAAAGATTACATTATTTTTTTGCCACATCATTTGATTTATTAAAAAAAAAAAATCTCTTCCCATTTCCAAAACAAGGATGGACAACATACATTTTCCATAATATAAAAGTTATGGACAAAAAAGGGTACCTTGAGAGCAAGCTATCCCAAGTGGAGATGCAAAACCAAGCAAGCTTCAATCAAGAAATCACAATTTTTCCAAGCAAGTTTCAGTTAAAAAAAATCACAATGTCTTTAAGTACCAATCCTTTCAATTCCTTCAAATGAAAGCTAAAATTTGAATTCAAGACTTCTCTTTCACGCATTTTTTCTTCATAAGGTAGAAGGTAAAAGATGAAAGATAGAAGATAGCTTAAAAATCCACTCTTTTTGCATTAATTCCAAACCCTTATGCAATTATCCTTTCTCTTCTTTTCACATTTCAAATACAAGCTCTTTCAAACAAGCTGATATCTAAAATGACCTTCTCACCATCTATATCGAGTCATTTTAGATTTACAACAAGTCACATTTCCACCCAACGTAAATAGAAACATATCCCCCTCTAATTTTGTAATAAAAACAGCATTTTTTAAGATCTTTAAATCTCAATAATGATTTTCACTCATAGAAAACAATATGCACATGTGAAACTAATAAAAGCATAAGGAACCTAAACACATTATGAGTCTACACAAATTGGGATCCGAAAATGCATGTGATTCAGAAAGAGTTTCACAAGTATAGACAACCCACGTCTTACTACCCCACAAGGAGAAAGACAATTTTAGAAAACCTACCAAAGTATTTGGCTACCTTCAAATTTAACCAATATAACTTTAAACCCTATATTTGCACACTTAATTGACACAAGAAGCACACTTGCATAACAGAAATAGCCTAGACACAACATATAACAACCAACACAATTATCAATCAAACAAGGTGCATCATCGTGTAGTCACATCATATACATTTTAATCAAGCAATAACAGCATAACACATAGATACACAAATAGACAAAGTCATGGGTTCTAAATTTTAAATAAAATGTTGCATTGTACACAATGGATCGGTGGAGCCTTGGAAGCTAGACATAAATCAGCTTGAGCTACCCCAAAGATCTACTAAATGGAACAAATAATGTAGATGGTGTAATTTCTTCTTGTGTATAGGGCTGCTCCATTCTTGTCTCTATAGCTGCCTAGGTATTATCCATTTGCTTTTCCTGTAGATGCACTATTCTATTTGTGGACTTCAGTTTATGTGCACACAACTTTTTGGTGGAATTTCTAGTTTATGAATAAAAGCCCCTAGTAGATTTAAGCATTCCTCTACATCCCTAGCCTCATTACTAGGTACAAGTGTGGCACCGTGAGGTGACACAATTACCTCCACCTTTTCTACCTCTTCATCTCAATAACTTTCTTCTCTATCTACGGTAATCTCATCTTCTAATGTTGTGCTTCCAATTATCTATTCCATTTTCTTGGAGACTAAGTAGGTAGCCTCTAGACTTTCATCCCAACTGCATACTTTTGCACTTATCAGCTTCCATGTATAAATAGATGGCATAGAAGGGTCAAAGGAAGCATACATCTAACAATTCCTTTCTAGTATTGCCTATGTTTCTAAGTATACAACATCTAAAAACAATTCAAGCTGTGTCGTAGAATTATTTGTGGTTCGTTGGTAGAAACTCATGGATGCATATGGACAAGAGTTGTCTTCAATTATATACTACGCCTTTGTTCAGCCCAATCATGTAGTTTGTCATCCATGTTGCAATGTATAAAGCCCATGTAGCCCCAATCAATCTAATTTTAATCAGTACCATTATGCAGAACCATTCTTCATTAGCCAGATATTTTTTTTTAACCAACAACTGCACTTATTCCACGTGTTGTTTAATTCTTTGCTAGTCAAATTCCCTATACATAATGTCTGGACAACGAAATCCTAGCAACAAGGCCAATGCTTTCTATTATCGAGCTACAGTATCAATTGCATACAACAATATGAAATTATAGTGCATACAAACTAGAGTAACAGAACATATTATGTAACACAGTAGAAGTTCTATTCAAATAGAGTTTGCTTACATAGAAGTAGATCAAGGATGACCAAAATAAGATCAATGCTTTCCCTATCTATGAGTATTCAATATAGTGGGTATCAATAGTTGTTCGTTAGAACAAAACCATTGAGAACCACTAATGAAACAAGAACTAACCCAATGTTGACAAGTTAATTACCAATATACTCAACTCCAAAAACTTAATAAACATTACAAATTCATTTTATGCTCACTACATGCTCCAAGGGAACTATAGCCATTAAAAACTAGATCACACCAAAAAAATGCATGCGTCTAGATTTAGGGTTAGTTTTCTTCACTTGGCAAAGCCTGCCCCAAAGATTACCTTGCCACTTCATATTCACTCAAACAAATTTACAGCTCTAAAGAGATTCATGCCTTAAAACATGACATGAACTTTACACAAGAAAAAAAGGCAACAAACGCATAACCATGGCACTGAGAATCTCTGTGTCAAATCTATAGATGAACTTGAAAAATCATGTAAATACTTCAATATGTAAAGTTTAAAAGGGGTGCAACACATAAAACCAACTCCTGCAGTTTAAATACTACATCTGAGTTGTATTCATTTGGCAAACTCGGCAAGGATGTAATGTCCCCAATTTTAATAAAGTGACTTAATTAAATTAATTAATTAAGTGGTCACAAAATTAAAATAATATTATAAAGGACTTCTTTAATTAATTTATTTAGTTATAAAATAAAAGGGGGCCAAAATAATAAAATATGTCGGCCTATTTGTAACCCTTCGGGAAACTCCATGGAGCTCTTTATAAGGCCATGGTTGGCATTGTAGGAAGGCATCGTGGAGTTATCTTTTCTTGTGTATTGGTGATTCCAATTAGAATTGAGTTCTTGTTTGCAGTTTCAAAGGTGCAAGACCCTCCCTATTCTATAATTGCAGTTTCAGTGGGAGTCATTCCTCACCCTAGTCTACCATTGGAGATATTGCTTCAGATATTTCACTGTATACTTCATTGTCAAATTTGTGAAGCCGTCTTAAGAGACAAATTTGTAATCAGTCATCGACATTCTTGCAGATCTGTTATCTTCGAATATCTAATTTTTATGTCTCTGTGTACTTGCTTGATATCATTTGTTGAGTGCCAAAGGGTGTCAAGTGTCAAGTGCCGAAGGATGCTGAGTGTCATCAGGCACATCTCCCGCATTGTCGTCGGGCAAATCTTTCGCATTGTCATCAGGCACATCACCCGTGTTGTCATCGGGCACATTCCTGCGTTGCTGTCACGCACATCACCCGCGTTGCCATCGGGCACATTCCCGCGTTGCCGTCAGGCACATCACCCGCGTTGTCGTCGGGAACATCACCAGCGTTGTTGTCAGGCACATCACCCGCGTTGCTGTCGGACACATCACTCGTGTTACCGTCGGGCACATCACCTGCATTGTCGTCAGGCACACTACTCATGTTGTCATCGAGTACATCACCTGCTTTGCCGCCAAGAACATCAACCGCGTTACCGTCGAGTACATCACCCACGTTGTCGTTGGGTACATCACCAATTTACGATTGGGTTCATTATCATTTGCGGTCGGGTACAATTGGTCGTTCGGGTACATTACAAAGGACTTGCCGAAGCTGAAACATTTTTGATCTTATTCTATTCAAGATGGGCAGTCACAACTGAAGTACAAGCCTCATTGATAGTTGACCACTTGAAACTCTATCAGCTTTACTAGGGAAATGAGGCCCTATTTGTGTTTTCTCCAATAGAACGGGATGTCATTACAAAGGTTTTGATTAGAAGTCCTAATTTCTCAACCAATTAGGAAATCCGTTTGGAAGATGTGTGGTTGTCTGTAATGTCCCCTTTCTAGAATATAATTTAATAAGAAATAATAAATAATAAAAATAAATGAATAAAAAAATAATTAATCATATATATAATTTATTAAAACTATAATATAATTTATTATTAAATTAATTATATATAATGAAAGTATTTAATTGATACTTAATATAATATAATATAGTAATACAATACAGTCTATGATTAAATATAATATATTAAATAATAATAATATTAAAATATAAAATAAGTAAATAGCAATAATAAAAGTATAAATAACTAATAATAAATTATAGTAACATTGGAATATAAAATAAATAAATAGTAAATAGATAATAGACATAATATAAATCAATATAATATATTAAATGATAATCCATCAAATATTATCATTATTACATAATATACGTAATATAATATATAAGATAATAAATATCAAATATAATATTATATATAATACATGCATAACCATAATTCTTATTAATATGCTTTTGACTACATCGAATATAGCTTTTACATACACGATTTACACATATCCAATACCTTAATAGGTGCATATGTTTATACTTAACTTAAGCACATAGTGAAGAGATGCTAAACGGTATCTAAATGAAGAAGCATGAATTAATATATTATATGGCCACTAGTGAAAAGCATAAGGTAGCGACTTTTGGGAAATCCAAATCGGAAATGGTCTATTGAAGACTTGCAACATGATATAAGAAACAGATGTAAAAGGAGAAAACCATCATCAGCCATCCGGCGGTCCATCACATCAAATGAACAGCAATACACACAATCTGGAATCAGCAACATAAAAAACATCTAAACGCAGTCCATTCCATTGCTGGGAAATCAGACAAATAGCATCCGAGTAATCTGCATCAAATAGGAAATAACTCCGGGATTTAAGAGATTCGGTTACAAAATCCATAACAAAAGAATATACAAGCTTCCACATACGAGTAGGCAAATAACGGGAGTTGTGTATAGCTAGCAATACCATAAGGAAACCATCAAACAATACAAGCAATCACCGATGTATAGGTGCAATATACAGATTGAATGATATCCACACCATTTTTAATACAACTACTATGATTGATCAAATTAGAAGATGGATTCAGCATCATGTTAACGGTAATCCAAAGACTGGACACAATCATATTGTTAATTGTCAACATCCAAACCATTACGTCCAGCCACAGAATTATAGTAAACTGCCATAACACCAATTAAGGGAGGAGGATGATTGATGTCTGAGAGATTATCGATATGTTGATCCATAAAGGATTTATGATTGATTGTTAACAGCAAATACAGATCAAAGACAATATGGATCAACAAAAGACAAGTCATTATCAGCGACTACAACTGAGCAACCATAATACATGAAGGAATAAGAATTATGCTTAAGGAAGAAGTCAACTAACTACTCATTAGTTAAGTTTATAAATAAGGAGAATAACAACATCAATATCTAAGACTAATTGATTATCGAATAAAAGAATGCAAAGCTAAGGAAAAGGGTGCATTAGTAATTTACATCAGACATTATCTCGAGTGTGTGAGAGATAGCAGTGATCAATATTAACAATTCATGAGTTTATAGTGAGATCGGGATTGTAATTCATAATAAGAATAAGGAATTCAAGTTAGTTGTCCCTTAATTCTAAGGTATCCAGACCGGGGACATTACATTGTCAATGGCATCTCTCTAATAGTTCCCATTTTCAAACTAATGGTCAGACCAAAGTTTTACAGGCCCTTTGTGCACAGTCATCATGCATCATCAATGAAGTTGGCAATATAATAAATACTTCAACATCTATCAAACATAGCTATTTGACGGTGCCAAATGTCTCCATTGACATCCTTTGAAGGTTTTTTATTGGATTCAGCATGAGATAAGTTCTCAGGTAAGCTTTTGGTCCTATAATTCATAAAGACTGGTATTCTCCAAAAGAGTGGGGATATCTGTGAAATCCTGCAAGACGGGTAGAGTAAGCATCACTATCTGAGGTGATACAAAGTCTGGCAACACTAAAGGCAGAAATTCAAGAACCATCAGCATCACAAAGCCTAGATTCTATAATTTATCTGTGATCCTGCAGGCAGTCAGATGAGCTATATTTCATCTTAATCTTCTCACTTGTTACATTTATGATGCAGTTAAGTGAGAACTCTCAAAGTGGGTAGGTCACTTGCATTCAAAGGAGATAGAGGTTTTACAAAACCAATAAACTATTCAAGACTTCTTGATAACAAAGTAAGTACATCCAGAAGAAAGAAGACTACATATTTGAATTTTCGTCAGAATAAAATAATCTTATTTTCAACTAATTTGATCTCAGCTTATATATGAGCTGTAGTTTCTCCATGCATAAAGCCAATTGGAGTTCTTTTCTCCTAAGCAATAAAAAAAGATTACCATTATTACTTTTAATTTTAGCATATGCTAATTGTGTTGCATATTACAATGTAATTTATTAAGTGTATAATACATTTTAATTGAAATATAGTGTCAGTTGTCATTACTAAATAATGCACCTTGGTGGCACTTAAATTTTGTAACTTTTAAATTCCTCCCAGTTATAAAAAGTGGATACTTAGCATGAGATGAACTATCTTTTAAAAACAGAGTCTAAGTTGCTTTCTTAAATTTGTTATAATCAGAGTTACTGAATAGAGAGCAGTTATCTTGTGCTTTGTAGCTTTTTATTGTGGTTTCCACCATCTTGCTCCATCTGAGTGATCTCTGTCTTCCTTTTGGTGATAAAGTTTCTATTCCTATAACCAAAAGGTACGTATCTTTGAGACAATAAATTAATTTAATCTATATGCTGAATTTACTCTAATCAACAATCTCTATGAGACCAAAAATTTCTTCAGATTTCTATATAATCAACTAAACAATTTAAACAGTTCATACTTTAAATATTTGAATTTGTAAATAATATTTGTCTGTAACTGACACTTCATACTTTTGATCCATCTGATAGTATTCCACGATAAACAGTGCCAAAGCCACCTTCCCCAAGCTTGTTATCATATCTAAAATCGTCTGTGGCTTCAACCAACTCCTTTGATGAGAATATTCGCCATGAAGCACCCTTTGGTTCCATATCAATTCTGCAAAATTGAGAAATTGATGAATTAAAAGTAAAAACAATCATGCCCAAGAACTGATACAATTTATTCTTTATTACAAGACCAACTTGTTAGTTACTACATTTTAATAATCAAATCAGGTATATATGCTAGAATGAAAACAAAATATGTAAGAAAATCGCAATGACTTAAAACCCTTTAAAATGAAAAATGTTAAAAGAGTAGAATAAATGGTAGTCATTATATTGGAAGCAGAGTTCCATAACTCGCTGCGAGTCATGCGAGTTATGATGACTCGCGGGTCGAGTAGTCCATGATGGGTTTTCATGACCCATGGCCATGAATCGACAAGTCATGGGTCATGACCCGTATGACTCGCGAGTCATGTCATGACTCGCCGAGTCCTTAGTCTATGACCCGGCCGCAGCAGTCATCTTGCATGACTTAAAACAAACAAAAAAACACATGCTTGATATTTCATGAGGTAACTAATAATCATTTCAAATGTTTCCAACTGTGAAGCTGCAGGATAATGAATGTTCTCAAGTAAATTAAATATCACCACTTGAAATTCCTCTTCCTATATTTTAGTATAGGAATGAAATTGAACAATATTGATTGATCATTGTGTTTTGTACCTAAATTACCAGGACTACATGTTTCTCTACCACAGGCCATGCAAGAGCAACATAGGAATCAAGCCCTTCAACAACGTATGAATCAATCTTTGTGGGTCAAGATTTTCCTACAGATGAATCAATTTTACAATAAGTAGACGATTATATTCTTCACAAAAGTAGAGCTACTCCAGATGCATCAATGACTCTGAATTCAACAGGATAATTCAATCTTATTGTGAAAGTCAGTAAAGTTCACATGGAGGTTGTAAAGATAAATTTCATAAATTTAAATCTGCAAAAGGGACAAACATCGTGTAAAGGGACAGTACCTGAGATCACCATCATAAAAAGACGGGGACAATTTTTCCCTTCCTTTCATAAAGCTGTGTATTGTCCACTTAGAATGTACATCTGATTGATTGTATTTATTAAGTAAAATACCATTGTCAGTATAAAAAGGATGACTGTTTTTTTCTTTTTATAAAGTTATGTACATGTTGATGTAAGTTTTGTACCACTACATAACATATAGGATTAAACGCTTGATACAGGGTATCAAACACTCAACCCTCTCTTGAAAAGTATATACTCACGAAGGACGTGAGTAAACACTCCAAGGTTCCTTTCCTG
>MU225642.1:4344749-4355825 GCA_018584345.1 Thuja plicata
CCACTTCTTTGCTACCCCACTCCCTCTTACTGACCATGCTCTGCTTCGCCTCTCCATCCCTTGCACCCCCTCCCTCCCCGCCCTCTCTCCCCCCCGCCCCCGAACCTCCCTCCCCGCACCTCGGTTCGCTTTGACAAGGGTGATCTTGACATCTTTGTCGACCGTCTCAAACAACTTCTTCCCTCGAATCCCCTCTTTTCCACTTTGGGGTGTGTCGCCACCAAGTTTTGTTGTCTATCCACAACCATCTGGGAGGTTGCCTTGTTTTCCTTCCCTCATTTCTCCACCCCCCACCTACCCCTGCCTAGGCCTAAGAACACATGCCCGATGAACAAATGGTACAATGAAGAATGTAAGGCCTTTCATCGGACCCAATGGTTTGCTTTCGTGGTCCACCACCCTTCTTATCCTTGAAGACCTCCTACCACTATCTCCTCTACCATAAGAAACTCCTTTTCATTTCCCAGCAAAGACGTACCATTCCCCCAAGTCCTTTTCGCATACCCTTTTCCCCCGCCATACCCACCTTTCGTCTAAGCTTGACCATAGTTTACTGATCTCCCATACATCTACGCTCTATGACATTCCCAGTTAGCAACCTTTCCAGGTCACTCCCCCCTCATTGTTACCTTTTCACGTAAACCACCATCAAGAACGTTGTCAAAACTATGAACTGTAGCAGAGCGGTGGATGAGGAGGGTTTCCAAGCCAAATTCTTCAAACACGACTTCACTATTCTAGGGTCCTACTTAGCTGATCTCTTCAATCATGTTGTTCGCATGGGTTTCCCTCCATCTTGGTTGCATCACATTATCCATCTGATCCACAAGGCGGGTCTTGCCTCCATTTGAATTGATCCTGTTGTATATGAGGAAAATTGTGATCCTACTACACAGCAATAAGGAGATCATTTAAAAGGGACAGAGAACAGTACAGGACCGTTGTATGATTCACGTGATAGCGTTGATTGGGCATATGAATGATGATGTTGAATCAGGCATGGTTTGTATCTGCTCTATATGACCATGAAAAAAATAAATCTACTGGTTTCTGTGGAGCGAATTTGGTATCTCTATCATGGGGATTAAAAATATTCAAAGTAACCTGCATACAAAAGAGCGGCAGAATCAAAAGTTTATAATATTTGCATTCGAGGGAAGTATTTTCTATTATTATTGGAACCATAAGATGAGTAAGAAATGACAAAGAAGCTTTGAAATTTTAAATTACGTGCTCAGAGATATATAATGATACTTGTTACATACACATGAGATATCTAATACTACTTAGCAAATGAATGAAAAGAAATCATTACACTTAATAATTGAATCTTTGGCTTCCACCCAGTATGGAGCCGTCTGAAAAGGAGGAATATATTTATGACTTTGGTCACTCTTTGACAGTTTATATTTGATTAATACTTTGTTTTTTGGCGCAGGAATATGGATCATGCGATGGAAGCCAATGCTTATTGATGTTTACAGACTAATGAGCGTGCGTGTTGGAGGAGAAACCAATGTGAATCTGAAATAAGGAGACTACGAGCATGATATGGTCGTTTTTAAGAAGTAGAACATATGACGTGAAGGTTAGAAGAAGCCGTGTAATGGGAGCGGGAGTTCAAAGATCTACGCACGCCACTTGTTTCACTGGCAATTATGCCCTGTGCCTTATATAGGAGGATGGTTAAGAAAGTTTTAAGTTCGGTTTCCTCATATCAAACCATGTTACGAATTAACAAGTATACGGTTACTTGTTATGAAGCGGTGTATCTTTTAAAAAATAACTCTGCACCTTTTTACCTTCATATAAATATAAGGTGAAAAATCAAACAAACGGAGAACGACAATAGCCTTTTTGACTAGCAAATATTATACTGTTTTATAATAGAAACTTTTTCATTTGGCAAAGATGGGATATTGAACAAAGCACGTGGAATATGAATTATTGAATACATTCTTATATGTGATTCTAGAGTTGGACTGCAATGAATTGAGCATCAATAATGAGGGTCTTGGTTGTATTTCCTTTTCTCGCATAACCAGTAAGGATTTTTATTTTATCTATTTGCACAAAGCTTTAGAGTTAAAAAATATTATATAGTTCCGTCCTTTATTATTTCTATTTCTATATTCTATAAATAATTTATTTTTTAGATATTCGGAGATCATTTATAGCATTTTAAATTTGATTATCACAGATATCGTGAAATATTTCATTGTTTTCGAATCTGTGTCTAGTTTGTCTCCGTACTTAGGGAGTTGAAATGCAATCTAGACTAGTTTAAAATTGCATAAATATATTTGATCTATCATATCTGGACTATCAAATTGTATATAGTTTAAGTGCATAAATCTTTATAAAGTTGTACATAATAAACTTATAATACTGACTCTATTGCCCTTTTTAATCTGGCACTTGTCTTTTTATTATTCATAATTCATAATCCATACGCTAGCAATTATTTCATATCTTTCCTCTGAAAAATTAGTATATTCGTTTATCTCTATAATTCATAATTATTCTTCATTCTATTTATCCTTATATTCATATAATCATTTGTTCTTATTTCGATCCAGAAGCAACAAGTTTGAAGTATTTACTTTCTAAAATTATCTTCGAGGTCGCAAAGTTGGCATTGTGTCAGCAATTTCCGTATTATTGTGCAATTTGAAAGCCTTCTATATTTCTTGCCATTTAGGAAGCTTTCATTGCATTCATAGTCAAGATTATCTGCTATAAACATTCTTGGACTTTAGTGATTGGTTCAGGATCAGGTACACCCGCCTTGGCTATGCAGAGCCAGAAGTGCAGAGGACTCGGATCAAATCGATTGATCCTGTCACGTTGGCCTTCAACCCGTTGAAATCCCAGCATTGAGTTGGCAAGACTCATAAGATTTCGATCTGTGGTTTTGGGAACCAACAAATTGGCGACTCTACTGGGGACGAGTTGCAAGTAAACATTACAAGTTTTATGTTTTTAGACAAGCATAGAGATTCATTTAATTAAACATTGTGGTGAGTTTCATAATTCAGATTTCGTTTAGAATTGATATTTTAATTCAGCTTTTAATCTTTTCTTCTTTATTAAAACATCTTAATAATTGTCATTACTCAGATTTTGAAAGATTCTGATTTTACATTTTCAGCATAAAGAAGTGGATATATAAGTAATATCATTAAAAGCTTTTAAATCTTATATAATAGAGCTTCTAATTCCTATTAAAGTTCTGATTTTGTTTCAGATTTATATATTTAAAAGAGCTTCTATAAAGATTTTTGTGGCATATACTCTGCTGAGGAAGAACCCAAATCAATTATTTTCATTTTCCTTGAAGAGGGTGGCGACTCTATGATTAATATGTTATTTTGTGGATGATCAATTGATGTGTATAGTGAACAAAGACATATTTTCTTTTCTGAGTTTATGTGGGGAAGGAGGTCACTAAGTAAAGGACAGAATAATCTGACTCAGTTAATTTTTGAAAAGAAGCAAAGAAAGAACAAAAGTAAGGAACCAAACACGATCTATTCAGGGCACAGAAATTTCCATGAAAGAGTTAATAAGCAAAACACTCATAATGAAGGAATTAACTCAAACCATAATAGTCTTGAAAAGGAGGATGAGAACTTCAATCCTTTCTTCCAAATCCCTGATGCTCAGCAAGAACCTCAATGTGAAATAATGCGGGTAGAAGAGGAAGAGGATGAAGAATTTGAACAGTGGGATGAAATTTTAAAGAAAATGGCTAATATTTCATACCAAGATGATAAAATGGTAAGGATTCTAAGGAGATAGCCATATTATGTCCTTGAAAGGATGGGAATAATAAGAGAACAAATTATATCCTCAAGAGAAAGAGAAAACAATGAAGAAAATCAAAAACAAGGAAAGTGGAGGGAAGATAAAGAAAAAGAAGAGAAATTTGATCAAGAAGGGGCAAATAGAATTCCTAAGTATAATCCCCCACACAGAAAAAATGCAAATCCATTTTATGCTACAAGCCACATTAACCCTTTGTTTGATTGCACATATGCTAGAAATGGAAGGATAGATCAGAGTGAAGGCTATGAGAGACACCTTGGTCAGGGTCAGCATAGCAAAAATTCAGGGCAACATGACAGGGGCATTTCACAAAATGCTGGCCCCTCTCATGGAGGTGCAAATTTAAGAAATCCTAATAATGGGGGTCAAGGGTATAGAGGTATGGGAGGTGCTGCTCACCGTAATCAAGATCCCGGAATGCATCATCTAGGAGCCAGGAATTATATTGTAAGGCAGCCAATGGTTATTGAAAGGTATAGACAATTGGATTTTGATGGGATAAGAAGATACCCAAATCCAATTTCCAATGAGTTGAGGACTGCTATTCCAAAGTTCTCCGGTGATGGGACTGATTCTGCCAAACAGCATGTCATCAATTTGAAGGGTACTATTGAAGAAATGGATGGGAATCATGAGGATGTTCTCATGAAGCTTTTTGTTCAGTCCTTAACACATGATGCGGCTGAATGTTATAGAAATCTTCCTGGTAGATCTATAACTGGGTGGTGTGATTTTGTTGATCAATTTATCGAGCAATTTGGAGACCATAATGATACTTCATTTGCTTAACATGAGTTGACAAGTATCAAAAGGAATATGAATGAATCAGTTTCAAAATTCAACAAAAGATTCAATAAGGTATTGAATGGAATCCCAAGAGAAATCAGGCATGTTGATTCTTTCTTAATTGATTTTTATCTCAATGCATTTGATAGTAAAACACATTATGGGATAAGATCTCATAGACCTAGTTCTTTACAACAAGATTTCAAGATAGCCATGACAATAGAAAATGATAGAAAGGCAGCTGGCAAAGTGAGCAAGAGGGATGATGTAAAGCTCTATAATCCTAAAGCCCCAAAAAAGGATGAATTGAAAGAGGTTATGAATATGTTGAAAGACATGACAACAAAGAAAAGAAGAAATGAAAGGCCACCATTCCACAAAAATGATAGACCAAGATTACAGGATATGCCTTATCATACTAATTGGAAAGAAGGGAAGCTAGAGAGACCTAACTGTATTAAAGATACTCCTGACCCTTTGAGAAAAGTAAACCACATGGTAGAAGATGGGTCGTGGTGCGAAGTATGCAAACTACCTCATGCATCTAATCATTGTGTTGTTGCACAATATATTCTAGAAGAAGAAAGCCAAGAGATGGAAGGTCAGCATACCATAAATGCTTCGTCATCCGAACCTTTTTGGGGTAGAGATAATGAAGATTACTCAGATGAGGAACATATTTCAGATTCATATTCAAGAAGGATGGATCATCAACATCATGTGCAACAAGTGTTTTCAGATGAAGAAGAAGCACCTACTCTAAGGAGGCTGACTAACGAAGAAAAGAGAGCTTATACTATTGCAGCAGTTGAGCAGGCCAAGCTTACATATCAACGAAGGAACAAGACCATGAACACAGACCAAGGTAATCCTTCCGATATATTTGCCAAACTTCCGCAACAAGAAAATATTAAAGCGGATACATCAAGGAAGGCTAACAATCAAGAACAAAGCACGTGGAATATGAATTATTGAATACATTTTTATATGCGATTCTGGAGTTGGACTGCAATGAATTGAGCATCGGTAACGAGTGTCTTCATTGTATTTCCTTTTCTCGCATAACCACTAAGGATTTTTATTTTATCTATTTGCACAAAGCTTTAGAGTTAAAAAAATATTATATAGTTCCGTCCTTTATTATTTCTATTTCTATATTTTGTAAATAATTTATTTTTCAGATATTCGGATAAGATCATTTATAGCGTTTTAAATTTGATTATCACAAATATCATGAAATATTTCATTGTTTTCGAATTTGTGTCTAGTTTGTCTCCATACTTAGGGAGTTCAAATGCAATCTAGACTAGTTTAAAATTGCATAAATATATTTGATCTATCATATCTGGACTATCAAATTGTTTATAGTTTAAGTGCATAAATCTTTATAAAGTTGTACGTAATAAACTTATAATACTGACTCTATTGCCCTTTTTAATCTGGCACTGGTCTTTTTATTATTCATAATTCATAATCTATGCGCTGGCAATTATTTCATATCTTTCCTTTGAAGAATTAGTATATTTGTTTATCTCTAAAATTCATAATTATTCTTCATTCTATTTGTCCTTATATTCATATAATCATTTGTTCTTATTTTCGATCCAGAAGCAACAAGTTTGAAGTATTTACTTTCTAAGGTTATCTTTGAGGTCGCAAAGTTGGCATTGTGTCAGCAATTTCCGTATTATTGTGCAATTTGAAAGCCTTCTATATTTCTTTCCATTTAGGAAGCTTCATTGCATTCATAGTCAAGATTATCTGCTATAAACATTCTTGGACTTTAGTGATTGGTTCAGGATCAGGTACACCCGCCTTGGCTGTGCAGAGCCAGAAGTGCAGAGGACTCAGATCAAATCGACTGATCCTGTCAAGTTGGCCTTCAAGCCATTGGAATCCCAGCATTGAGTTGACAAGACTCATAGGATTTCGATATGTGGTTTTGGGAACCAACACCTCGAACCCTAATAATTACAGGACCATCATGGTTGGGCACATCTTCTCCAAATTGTACGTCACAGTTCTCCATATTCTTTTTTCTAGAGAGTTGGATCAACATCACATCCATATCAAGGGGCAAGCCAATATCAAATCTAATTGTAGACACCTAAATTTGATCATTAAATAATTGATCAAGCTAAATCAGAATAACCCTTCTTCTAAAGCCAACATATTAATTAAATAGTCTATCTATTTAATTAATTCCCTACTTCTCAATCCCTCTAGATAAATTAATTAATCTAATTTATCTAATGTCCAAACCCTTTTTAATTAAATAAACCCATATATTAACTGGATCTTTCCTCTATTTTTGAATTAAAATAATTCAAAAATTCACAAAATCCATCACCCACTTGCATATTCCTACTTTTCCCACTTGCATTCCTAATCCCATCCCAATTAGATAAATACCCTATTTATCTAATTAATCCTTACCCTCTCCTAATCCCCATCCACTTGCAAAATCCTAACCTACCCACTTGCCCCCTAATTAACCTAGCTCATTAGCCTAATCCCCCTCTAATTGTTTGCACATTCCTAACTATGAGGATTAGGGAAGCAAAGTCCAACTTTCCTTCATCCCAATCCTCAACATTTTTCCATAAAGGCCCCTATTAATGAGGTTAGACTTTGGGATTCTGAGACATAAATGTCATTTATGGCAAGTCTCTTTCCCCGTCTCCCAACCACACTGAAGTTGACATCTAGTCACCCCTCATTAATGCAGGATAGCCCTAACCTTCTCAAATCTTCTATAAAATCCTCCTATTTTCCTTCAATTCAGGATCCATCTTTTTTATCCATCTTCTTTGTGATCTGATTATTATCCATTGTTATTATCTTTGTGAACCCATCTTTTGATCTCAATCCATTATCCATCTTTGAATCAAATCCTTGAATTATTTATCAACTCTCCCATTATGCAAAGTCATGCATTTTAGAGAGAAACCTAACCTCACTTGTGAAAACCCTTTGAATCCCCTTTTCAAGTTCTTCCCCCAAGCTTGAGCAATTATGGAGCACTCTGATGCTATTATCTTGTTGAATTCGTGAGCATACATAGAACCACAATATCCTGGACAAATCGTCGCAACAAAGAGGCTACATCAGCGTTTTAAGTGGTTTGCTTTCGTGTTTGTTTATTGCTTCTTATGTCTAATCTTGATTGTTGCACTGTTTTTGTGTTCTGAGTGTGTTTACTAGTTAACTGCATTCCTTTGCACACATTTATCTGCATACACTAATTATCAGACTAAGGATCACATTTTGAATCTTTGGGGCATTATCAAGGAGGCGCACCATCGCTCCTCAAAGGTTTATTGTTGCTTTGTTGACTTTCACAAAGCCTTTGACTCTGTCCCAAGGACGACCCTTTTCCAAAGGCTTCGAGACATTGGCATTTCTGAGACTCTTCTAGAGACTATCATGAGACTCTACGAGGTGGTTTTGGGTCGTCTCAAAACTCCCTCTGGGTTCTCAGACTTCATCAGGAGCACTATTGGGGTTAAGCAGGGCTTCCCCCTATCGCTTACTTTATTCAGTATCTACATTGATGAGCTAGAGAGGTTTCTTCAGTATCATACTCTTGAGGGGGATTGGTTGCCTTCTCCACTAGGTTTAGATCTCTATTCTGCTTTTTGCAAATGATGTTGTTCTTTTGGCCTCCTCTCCGGAGGGTTTGCAAAGACAGTTGGATGATCTTGCGTCCTTTTGTGAGTTGCAGCATTTGACAGTTAATTTGGGGAAGACCAAGGTGATGATCTTCAATGCACTTAAGACTTCTCACCTACATTTCTTTTTCAGGGGTTTGGAGGTCGAGATCTCTTCCTCATACACATACCTGGGGATCAAGTTCTCTTAGCCCCCGCTTTAGCATGAGACCCGCCCTTCAACCGCAAATAAATAAGGGGTACGGCTCGTTGGCCCTCCTTGAGCGACAGTGTTTTCAGCACCACTTCCAGGACACTCTATCCAAGATGACACTTATGGATACTCTTATCAGACCTACTGTTCTCTATGGTTCGGTGGTGAGGGGTCCTTCCTTGCTGGATTTTGAGTGGGTTCAGATTCTCCTCCTTCGACATATCATCCGGTGCAAGCAGTCCATCCCGCACAACATTATTCTTGCAGAGTTTGGGGCTTGCCCCTTCAGACTTGAGGCCATCTTTGATTTGGTCTAGTTCCTTCATCGCCTTTGGGGCTTTGCTAATTCGGGTGAAGGGTGTCACAAGTACCCTTACCTTGCCTACTGCTCATCGGAGTCTATCGTTGCTTCTGTTGTCTCCTCTGGCCAAGCTCGTGGTTGGTTCGCTGAACTTCGGCACTTCTTGGGTCCATTGGGATTGAGATGGATCGCCTCCCCCCTTCCAGTATTCTCTTGATGCCCCCCTCATCTTCTCCCTCTCCGGCAGGAGCTGGATAGGCGTATTAGAGATGACATATACAGGCAATTCATTCATACTATTTGGGTCAACCCCCACAAGGGTCTTTTCCCTAAGATGACCTTTTCCGCGGAGCACTTTCTGGAGTTGAAGGACAGACTCATTGCCCACCCTTCCTACTTATCCCACCACTGGTCACATTCCCTCCAGATCCCCCTTGATTTTTTCAAAGTGGGCGCGCATCGAATCCGAAGTGAGACCAATCATCAGATAGACAGAGTGCACAGGATTTGTCGTCTTTGCAACATCGAGGAGGTTGAGTCTAAGGAGCACTTCATCTTCTGCTACCCTTTATACAACGAGATCAAAGGGAGGTTCTACTACATCTTCAGGGAGGCACGGTCACTCTTCACCTTCTTCAGATACACAGACTAGAGGTGCCTTGCCCTTTATCTTCAAGAAGCCATTAAGCTCCGAGACTGCACACTCCAGCACCGACATCTTGCGATGCCTCAGTATTGTCATCTCATTACTTCCTTCTTCACAGGGCTTCACTCAACACGCAGCACCAAGCATCAACTTGGCCCCGCCCCTTGTTCTAGATCTGCGAAGCCCATGACGGGCTCCTATCAACAATGGCCTTCCTCTTCCAAGATCACACTGAGGCGGCCTAGGTTTCCGACTAGCTCTATGGCCTATCCTTCAGTTTTGGGGTTCTTCATGATTGATCAAAATCCTTAGCGATATTCAAGGGGGTTTCTCTTGGACCCCCCCCCCCCCTCTTTTTTTTAATTTCAGTTGTTGCTTTCTTTCTTCGGGTATTGTTTGCTACCCTGTTGTGGGCTAGTCCCTTTTTGTTGTTCTCGATAGTCCCTTTCACCCCTTTTGTGGTCTCTTGTTGTACATTAATAAATTGATCTTTATCTTTATCATGCTTTCCCAACTCGGTCTTGGCCAACACCTAGCGATTTTAGCTCATTCATTGTGGTTTCCCAACTCGATCTTGGACAACACTTAGTCACTTTGCCCGTTCTTAGTCACTTTGCCCGTTCTTTGTTCAATTTCCATTGTGGGTTCAAACTAGAGGGTGACATGGAGTTTTCGAGGACTTAGTCATTTGGTCATCTTCATGCCCATTTTGATCAGTACTTAGCCATTTTGGTTGATTCTTCCACTTTTGAAGATTCTATGACTTGGCCGTTTTTTTCACTCTTCCATTTTGGGCATTCACAAAAAATAATCTCCATACTTAGTGAATCTTCACACCCGTTTTCTCTTTGGGGTGCTTTTTTCACGAATTTTCTTCAAACTTAGTGATTTTTTGAGCTTTCCACTTTTAGAGTGCTTTTTCAAACTTAGTGCTTTTTAGACCAACTGCATCCTCTGATCACAATTCCAGATATAGATCTGGATACCCTTTTTCCTCTTCCTCAGCCACAACTCATTAGCTACCAGAATTGACCTGCCAAAAATAGAATTACTATAAATAGTAAGTTTGTTCAAACACAAAATTAGGCCAATCGGAGACAGTGAAATTTACAAAAAAAAATTGACACAAAAAATAGAAATTTCTAAAAATTGCATGTCCAAAAGCTCAAAATTTCACAGGCATTCTTTCTGAAAGATCAGTTCATTGTTATACTTGGCCAAATTCATTGTTTTTCACAAGATTCAAAGGCAGAAGACATTCAAATCCAGACTTCAATTTCAGCCAAGTAGTTTAAGGGTCAAGAGATGATACTGATTGCAAAAAGACATGGCTTATTCAGCATAAAAGAGGGGGTCCCTATTTGCAATGGGGCGATGTGTGAAAAGGTCACAATAGAACCTCCCATTTATGTAAGCTTTATACTGAGGAATAATGGAAGCTATGCACAGAGGTGCAATTTTTGCAACTTGTGTCTTACCTCCTGATGCAGGAGCATCCTGGGTGTAAGGGCAATCCTGCATCATCCAAAAATATTTCTGTTTTCTTTTCAATAAGGGCTACCTTGTGCAGAGCTGCTATTTATGGAAACTTGCTATTTTTAGTAAGTTGGCCATACGATCTCGGAATGTTCTGATTTTGCATGTGGAGGTT
>MU225642.1:4375425-4385760 GCA_018584345.1 Thuja plicata
TACAATACCTCTTACCACACTGCCTCTAAAATGACTCCATATGAAGCAGTCTATGGTCAGGCACCTCCAGTGCTCCTTCCCTACACTCCTAGCAGCTCACCAGTCCAGGCAGTTGACATAGTTCTCCCCACTAGGGATCAGATTCTTCGCACCTTACAGGATAATCTTCACATAGCCCGTAACCGAATGAAACAGCAAGCAGATCAACACCGTTCTGAGCGCTCATTTCAAGTTGGGGATATGGTTTTTCTTCGTCTACAGCCATACAAGCAATCATCCCTGAAGCTTAAAGGGCGTCATAAGCTGGCCCCAAAATTTTATGGGCCTTATAAGGTTCTGCAGAAGATTGGTTCAGTTGCTTATAAACTGGAACTTCCTCCTTCCCGCATTCATCCAGTATTTCACGTTTCTTGTCTAAAGCAAGTTCTTGGTACCAACGTCAGAGCACAAACTGCTCTCCCTGAAATGGATAAGGATCCATTATCCTGGAGCCGGCGGCAATCATTGACCAGCACACTCGTCAGCTTCGCTCTCGCTCCATCTCTGAAGTTTTGATTCAGTGGCATGGCATGCAACCAGAGGATGCTACCTGGGAACCCCTTCTTCAGATTTAGCAACAATTTCCACACCTTAAGCTTTGAGGACAAAGCTTTTTTCTAAAAGAGAGGGGATGTTAGGAACCTGTGTGTTCCTTCTGTTTATTTTGTTAGTGTAGTGTTGTCGGACGCATATGCTTTGTAAGTCGTCCCGTGAGTATATTTTATTATCCCACATGCATAGTTAGTATTACTTTTCTAGATCGTACTTAGTATATAAGAGTAGGTTGAGGCCTTTGATGGAGACCGACGAATTTATTGTATTGAGCTTGCTCAAAGGAAGTTACCCCCTCGAAGTGGCCCGCGATCAATAGATTCATTCTGAGTTCTGCTATTGCTCTATATTCTGTTATTTCATGCATTCTCACCATATTGTTGTAAGGAGGTTCCTCTCATAATTGATATCCTAGTTACTAATATGTTGTCGAGAAATTGGTGGGTGTTGTGTAGCATTATGCAGGAATTATGTTGGCATTATTGATTCAGATAGATGTTCAGAAGGCTTCTTGGAAGGTTGGTGGCTTGTTGACCTCTTCACAAACACTACTATTGGAAAAGTATGAAAGATCAACAAAAAATTGTGATATAGAACATTGAATGTAATAAGAGGAAGTGTTAAAATCCTCAATATTACCCCATATCTATAAAACAAGATGTATGTAATCAGATGTAAACTTGAAATGTTTTTTGGTTTTTTGGGCAAGACTAGAGGTTTCCTTCACCCTGTTCTTTCCTACCGGTGCCCACACTAAACCGGGTTGTAAAATATTTCAAAATTAATAAAATAATTTGGCCTAGGCCTTTTACCTATAAAAAAACAGTCAACTTTTTTTTAAATCAAAGGGCATATTTACACATCATAGATGTATTGAGAACAAATAATATATAGATTTTAACTAGTAAATTGTAGATAATAGATTTTCGTCATTTATATCCATATCGTTGATTACAATTACATTGCACAAAACATACCACAATAGCATAAAAAATAACTAAATGGAGACAAATGTCAAAATGTCAATTACAATATAATTTGTGACTTTGTACAAAGTCAACCTATAAACTAAGTGCAAAGTTCCACGAACTCAAATGTAGCCAATGACATGCTAGGGGGCAGGAGGCCCTGTTGATGCTTTTCCTTGGACAGTCCCTGGCCTAAGTCCTTCAAGAACACTACTTGAAAAGTTGGTCGTTTCCATGATTTCCAATCTTCAAGCTGAATAACATAATCATCATCATCATCATCACTTTGAGGTGCAGCAATCCACTCAAACTCTAGATCTATCTTGTCAAGATCAATTGGGGAGTCATCCTCACTAGTTCCTATTTTTTCCAAGTAGAAATTAGTCTTTGCATACAAGTGAAAAACACAAAGAATACAACTTCAATTGAGTGCAACTTATTAAAACTCCTACCTTGAGCTTTCTTCAGCTTCAAGCGAAATTTGTGGTGAACAAACACCAAGTCATTCATCTGTTTGTGTGTTAGATGGTCGCGTTTCTTGGAATGTATGTGTTCAAAAACACTCCAGTTATGCTCACAAATGGATGTGCTGGATGGCTGGGTCAAAATGTGTTTCACCATCCACCTAAGATTTTTGCATTCGTGACCAAAACAATTCCACCATTGAGGTGAAAAACATACTATGGGGAGATGATATCATGTAAGAATATCTTCAAATCTTAACAAATTTTCTAATCACGTCAACAAAATAAATGGACAACAAAAAGTTTATAGAGTCTGCCTAGTTGGAAGGTCGTTTTGCTTTCTTTGGAAGCTCTAGATGAGAGAAAAGCCCTTGCCTACTTATACATTTGCAACTCTAACATAGCGGCTTTCAATTTCTTTATTCTTTGAAACAATTTTTCCATGCACTTGAACAAGCCTTGTGTGATCTCAGCATCAATCTCTGTGAATTCCATGTTGTAGAACAATGATGGATTGAGAAAGTATCCTGCAGCATGGAGAGGAGAGTGCATTTGCCCATCCCATCTCCTATCAATTATGTCCCATAATGGCTGATACCTCGTCCTATCATTTTCCAACCTGCACTTCATCACCTCCTTGGCCCTATCCATGGCCTCATACAAATATCCCATTGGGGATTTATCCCCATCCACTAGTCTCAAGATTTTTACTAAAGGTTTTGAAAATTGTACTTGTTAAATTGTTTCCCAAAAATTGGTAGAATACATGTACTCTACCACTCCCATGCCATATGTTTGATTTGAGAAGCTTAGGTCCATTCACTCGGCTGAAAAAAAAACATGCATCTCAAGTTCAATTTTTGTTGAACTAGAGTCTGTAGTGCAAGGAAGGGTGTTGCAAACCTTGTCACCCCTGGTCAAACCAGCTCCTTGCCCCTGTGAAATGGCGCATCATACTCAAAAAACTCATGTGATGGTAGATAAATTTGGTAACCTGTAATGGCCTGACCTGTCCTATGTTTTGTTATTAGCCACTTTCAGCTCACGGGAATTTTGTCAAACAGTTTGCTTGCAGCCCTTCACTCTGAGTATTCCAACTTATTTATAACGGCTTGTGATCGCTTGCTGAACTTTATTTGTTTCTAATAGTACGGAACAATGGTGGAATTTTTTTTTTATGTTAAGAAATTCAACTAACAATTCAATTTAAGGACACAAACCAAAGATGCCTCCAATGATAATTTCTGAACAATACAACTGATAAATCAAATATTTTATTCTCAGAACTCAATATTCCTCATGTACAACAGTGACAACAATGTCATTTGCAGACATAGTACAAATTGGAAGAACACAATATTCAGATTGATATCAGCAATGGCTTCAGTTCATAGACAATAGCATACCAAGATAGTCTCAGAAATAAATGCAGGTTGCAATGTGAATTGTTGGCAGGGTTGGAGGTGTCTAAACTCCCACATTTCAATCCACCAAGCTGCCTAGGCTATGGCAACTTGATTTCCAATTCTAGTTCTCTTCTTCTTAAAGTGGACAGCTCTCTTTTCACTGGAATAATGTGCAGACCTGAATGTTGTTTTACATCCCAACCACGTTTTGGCATCTACAGGTATTTGGCGTCCACCTGAAAGCTCTTTCCTTGTAAGTCTTCAAACGTCCAGCAGGGGAATGAACAGCCACTCATCACAAGACAAATCTGCAAAGCAAATTGAGCTCCATTTTGCCTTAACATCAGCATGTAGAAATCGAACCCAGCAGCATAGCTAGTATAGCAAATAAAGGTGGAACCCTATCACATGAATACCATCTCAATCTCCTTCGAAACTTCCTGACTGATCTTTTGATTGAAGTTAAATCGAAGAACCCAAGGCTTGTTGTTATTGTGTAGTTGTTGTAGGGAATGAATAACACCCTTCATACGCACATCCCAGCTCTTCCTGGCGTTTAAGAGAAAGGGTGCCAAAAACAATAAATATGTCACCAATGATTGATCTTCGAATGAAAAGCAATCTGGTCTTAAACCCTTACCAACTTCTGGCAAAAATCACTTAAACCCTGCACCAAGACTCTAGTGTTTTACTGTAGCGCCACTATAGCAACAAGAATAAACATCTGATCTTCCCTATATTTCTGATTCAAATCTATTAATCTCTCAGGCCTGGTCTTTCACAGGTGTAAGAGATGTAACTAATGAGGGTTTTCGTCCTCAAAAGCCAGAAGATTTCCAGAATTACTTCCAGAAAAACAAATCCCAAGAAACACCAAATTCCAAGATATCCTTTTCAGCAATGAAAGCTCTTATTTATAACTCCAATTAGTCACACTTTCCAAGGCACCGTCAATGTGGGATAAAAGAAGGATATAATAAAATATTAATATCCCTTATGTCTCCTATTTGAAAGGGACTTGTTTTTTTTTAGTATTTAGTTTCCTACTATAGTCCCAACATTAAATAATTCACTAAAGTTAAATATTTAAATTTAACTTAGGAACTTTTAATTTAATCGCCCAGTTAATTTGTAATATCCCCTTTTCGGGGCACATTATTTCATGCCACATAGTTAGCCTTTTCATCATGGTCCAGTGGGCTAACCAAGGCTTGGCAGGTGATTAGAGGGATGTTTGGCCTAGGTGTTTTCAGTTTCAGGCCAATCAGATCAATTTCCACAGGGTTTCCAGGGTACTTACTATTTATAGTAAGTCGGCAGAACTCAGTTTTCCTGGCATTTCAGTAGTGGACTCAGAGCGTATCGCCGAGAGCTTTCCGACAAGCTATCACACGTCTTCATCCAAGTTTGTTTGGCCCTCCGTTTTAATGCCAGAAGATTCCTTACTTTATTTTATTATGTCACTTTATAACTCAACGGTTATATTTATTTAAAAGTGACTTTAAGTGGAATATGAAGAGACAAAATGGGGAAACTGAAGAGTCACAGCTGCAGCCTTAAAAGAAGCCTTGGAGTCTCATTGAGGCATGCTTAGTTTTATGAATTTATTTCTCTTCGAGAATCCAGAGAGCTTCAGCTTTCGATTCTAAAACCTGAGGACGGAAACCTTCATGCTTTCTCGGTGGATTGGACGGAAACCCGGTTCATCTCAGGGGTGGATTCACAGCAGAGTTCACCATTGCACTTCCAAGTTCTTTTCTGTTATTTGATATTTTGTTGCAAATTGTAGTTCGGATTTGAATTGTGAGAAATCCCATTGTTATTGTATTGTTGTTGTATAATGCAATAATGTTGTTGAAGGTTTTAATGGAATATATATTGCTGGTTTATTACTGCTGAATCCATGGTTTATTGCATGAATGTATTTGTTTAAATCTGCATGAGATATATTTGTGAAAATTTGGGAAATACCCGATTCGGGTCATTACAGTGGTATCAGAGCTGGTTTTCCTGCCAGCCTGTGGAGTTTATTCAGAAACGAATCTACAAAAGGGTTTTTTATGAGTGCAGAAATCAGTGTTAGTTGATAAGCACTCTTAGTTTCAGTTATAGTAAGCAGGAGGATAAAACTCATTCCAGAATTACGTTTCTACATATTTGGAACGACATCATTCCTATCTATTCTGCACAGTCTGGACCAGAATTACAGAGCTACAATTTTACTTGACGTTGGGAGTCAAGTTATATTGGCATTGAGTGAAGTTGGATGTGAGACTGCGATTGGCACGGGCTAACATCACGAGTTGTTATTCACTCATACCATTGAAGGTAAACGCGACTTTCTTCCATTTTAAGGTGTCGAAGATTGGGTCAATCGGAACATATGTATTAAGCCCAAATTCTAAAGCTTAACATATCAGCAAATTCTGGCAAAGAAAATATTGCAAGGAGTGGGGCCCAACCCATATAGTCGAGGCTTATAACATCTGATTCTGAAAAAGATCAATTACTCAGCGGAACAGTAATATTTATAATTGTCGTGAAGGTTGCAAAAATATTCATTTCATTGCACATTAATATTTTATTTTGATAGTGTCGTGAATGAATTAGCATTGGAAAAGAATGATGACAATTTATAAATCGAAGAATAAGGTGAAACTTATATTATTGATGATCTATTATCGTGAATATATGTTTGCCCTAGGAAATAATTGTCTCAGTGGACCCCGGTCGGTATAGTGGCAGAATAAACATTGTGTTGCGGCGTATGGAGTGACTCATCAGAAGTTTTGAACAAATATTTGTTTAGACTATAGTTGCCTGGGAAAATATATCAAGATTATATAACATAGCGGAACGAATATCAATATTGCATGAGCGATTTCTCATGTCGCATTGCCACGAAAGCTAAGTGCTGGGAGTCTTGCATTACGGGAGATAAATATTCTTGGTCATGGAGATAAATTCAATACGCCCAAATTTAGGCGTTGTGAAATTTTCATTTGGGCCCGAGCGTGATTCTGAATGACTATTCAAAAACTCGTGGGAAACAATTGAGGATTTATCTTCCTTCTAGATGCGTCTCTAGTATTCCGTCTTCTGCAGGCTAGAATCAAGAGCCAAAGGGAGTTTGATTGGTGGTGAAGGTTGGGTCTACCTAGCGTATCTGGTTGAAGCAGAATTGGATATCCTTGTCTATGGGATTGAATGGAGCTATGAGTAAACATTATATTAAGTTGCAAATGTATCTGTCGAATGGAAATTACCGTGGTCAGGTAGCATCCACTATGTATGCATTGTGAGCGTTTTTCTCCAACCAGGCAGACGACATATTCATCTGGGCTATCGACGATACTCTTTTGTCATTTGTGTAGTCTATGTTCTAGAAAATATCGCAGGGTCTAAGTCTCTATATACAGGTCTACATCCTTCCATAACATAGCGCGGGCCATTGTTCTACGCCATTATCCCTACCTATCGGGTGGCGTGAAGGATTGTTGGGAGGCTTCACGGAAGTATTCACGCCTGCTCACGCGGCTACCTAGACTACAAGGAAGCCACGCGACTGCCTTACAGGGCCATTCTGCAGCGCAGAAGAACAAAACTTCCAATGCGGGTCACAGGGACTATTCAACAGCCAGCCTACGGGCGTGGGCCATAAACATAACCGGTTCGAGGAATATGTGCTCATTTAGCATTCAGTCGTCTTGACCAAGCAAAATCGCAGGGATGTGCTGATTAACAAGGGGGTGTTGGTATTACGCCAGACATTGCTGGAACGTTATTGCAGAAGCCACATTATAATTGAAGCTGTCATAACAGATTTTATCGGGAGCTTCTACAGTTGGTTCTGGAAGTGACCGTCCATATCATGGCACCATGACTTGTCTCCCATGCCATCGAACCTCTCAGAAACGCAGAGGATTTCCTGGGCTATTCAGCTTTGGCTCATAGACTGACAACTATTTGACAAAATGTCCTAGTAGATGAATTGGTGCAAAGGTTTGAAAAAATTGGGATTCAAACATAAAGAATTTGGTCAAATTCTAAGCATGGTATTGAGTTAGGGCTGGTGTTGTTATCACGGTTTGGACTGCCTGATATAAAGGTAATTTTGGAAGGCATATCTTACAGCTTGTGGGCATTCTCAGATCTTCAAATAATGCAGTTCAACAACTAAATCTTAGTTGTTCTGGTGTTCAAGTCTGTTGGGTTAATTCAAGTTGTGTATACTTCAGTTGGATTGGTTTCTAGTTTGGACACCGAGATAGGTCATCATGGCAGGGTTGTTTAGCAATAAACAAGTATGGAAAGAATTTGAACAAACACAACAAAAACTCCAACGTGAATTGCATCATTTAAGTGACACTTTCCAGGAAATTTGGACCCCCTAAGGTTTCATCACCATCTACAGGTGCAAGTAAGAGGCGTCATGCCATAGCAACAAATGATGCAATTATGAGCAGCTACCAGAAGTATTGCATTCTTCCTAAGAAGATATGTGACCATCTTCCCTTTGCACAATATATGGATGTTCCAGAAGAGGATGTTGTTGGTTGGGATTCTACAAATTCAAAGCAACAGCTAAAGAGAAAAGGAAACACAGAGGAGGTGTGCAGAAAACTTCATGGAGAGTTTGATAAACAAGCAGATTCGGTTCACAAGAATAAAATGATAGCAGTGGGGAGTGACTCAAATGAGGCTCAATCATCTTTGAGAGGAGATTTACAAGAGGATACAGAAAGAGAATCATTTCATGCATCCATGGGTGTGAATCACACAAGCCTTAGTGATAACAAGAAGGATTATGAGTATGCTCTCATGAAATTTTCAAAGACCACAGTGATTGATCAGCCACATGAAGGTACGGGTTCTTTTGATTTTGAGCAAAATAATATGGTGGGTGCATCTACGGTTGAGGATTATGTCGAAGAAAGGAAGGAAGATTTGTTTCAGCCTATAAAGGGGCATGCAAAGAAAGACAAAATTCAGTCATATGGGCAGCTTAGTGGGGATGAAGCTATTGGTATTCATAGGGACCACAAGTTGAAAAGGACACAATCATGGATCAGCTACCTGAGAATTTGAAAGAGTCTCCATGCACTATGGCATCATGTCCTTTGGTTGATGACTATAGGGTTGATAAAGCATCTTTTGAATCAGCTATGTATGTATCAGCAGCTGAGTTAAGGCATGAGGATATTCACTCTTATGAAGTTAATACTTTGATCCAGCATAATGTTGATTGGATGAAGCATAGAGAAAATACAGGACTCAAGCTGATTGATAACTTACTCTTTGAGATGAGTGTTGATTGGATATTTGAGAATCCACTTTTTGAGCTAGATGAGAAAGATATTTCCTATCCCCATGACGAGGATGAGATTGATTGCAGGATTTGGGACACAGGTTCAATTACTATAGATAAGTCTTGGTCACCAGATGGGAGTAACGAGGTGAGTTCAGTTGTTGAACAGTTGGGTTTCTACATCAGCGGCTCAGGATGGGCAATTGTGACTTATTGCATGATGGGTGATACGCTTTTCATTGTTTTATCTCTCACTGATAGAGAGATGTCTAGTATTGATGGCATTCAGGAGGCAGCTGTCTTGTCACTCTTGACAGATGGACATAATGCTGATTACAAATCAGCTTTGGACAGAGACTTGGTAATCAGTATGACCAAGGGGTACCTAAGGGGAGAAAACAGTATTGATGAGATTCCCTTGATTCGTTCCCCTCTTCACACAGCTGGGACTCCACCACATTACCATACCGATTCATCCAGTGCTTATGGTAATTCTATCACCACATATTTTAGGCATGATGATGATGATCGGGTAGAATTTATTCAGTACGGGGTTATCGAGCTTGGTATGATGATTATGCTTGTTGGGGTGAATTTTTCACACCATGGTTTACATTGTATGACTCTAGGTATTGAGAGACAGTTATGGAATCCTTATGCTGATTCAGGAATCCCAGTGGAGTTGGTTAGTGCATCGCATGTTGGCCACATTGTATGGGATGCATTATGTTTTCCATTCAGCCCACCTACGGAGAACTTTCTTTTCCGATTATTGCAGAAGTGTGGGGTGAGTGTTTGGTTTGGTACGCTTCCTTGCTTGCAGGTGGAAGCCTTGTCCGACAGTCTGGGCACCTTGCCTCTTCAGTACAATTTCCAATTCGGGCGACAAACCAGAGGGGCGGTGTTATGGTAGTTGGACATTTCTGGTGATTCACTCAGTGTGGGCATAGGGCATCAGGATATTTCAGCCAGTTGGGGAGATGGATGGCCCTTTTGCTTATGGGATCTAGGAGGGACGTACTTGCGGTTTGTATTTATTCAGGGATTCGATTGGTGTGAGGTTTGGTTTCCCCCTGCATCTGAACGTAGAGGTGCTGGTGATCTCACTTGGAGTGAGGTTCTCAGTTTGGTTGAGGACTTTCTCATAGATGATGGTGGCACAAGGAAGATTGGTACGACTGATCCTGCAGTAATTTGGGATCCTAGCATTAGAGTGGTTGTTGTTTTGTTGCTGTGTGAATGGCTTCACAGGTCAAAGCATAATATATGTTTCAGTTTCACACGACAAATTGGTGGAGCAGCTTCCCTGAGGTTGGATTGGGATCCAGGTATTATGATCACAGCATGCAGATACCGATTGCTTGAGGGCAAGCAATCTCCGGGAAGGGATGATTTGTAATGTCCCCTTTTCGGGGCATGTAAGAACCCCTTGTGGCTCTAACTTTGACAAACACTGAACTGTGGTTTAATTCAGGCAAGCTCTGATACCATTGAAATATCCCTTGCCCAATTTGATATAAATTTTCTGATGTCTTGCCCAAGGAATATTGTCAAACACTTCTGATGCAAACTTCCAGCTTGCTGGTTAGATTGTTTGA
>MU225642.1:4387402-4403539 GCA_018584345.1 Thuja plicata
GAGTAATGTCTCTAGTCACCGAGTAACTGCCACACGAGGCCCTCTATCAATAATTGTTAGCCTACGAGGGTCAAATGATAGGCTAATTCTTACGAATTCTAATGCCCGCAAAATGGGGACATTACAGGGCACATTATTTCGTGCCATATAGTTAGTCTTTTCATCATGGTCCAGTGGGCTAACCGAGGCTTGGCAGGTGATCAAAGGGATGTTTGGCCTAGGTGTTTTCAGTTTCAGGCCAATCAGATCAATTTCCACAGGGTTTCCAGGGTACTTACTATTTATAGTAAGTCGGCAGAACTCAGTTTTCCTAGCATTTCAGTAGTGGACTCAGAGCGTCTCGCCGAGAGCTTTCCGACAAGCTATCACACGTCTTCATCCGAGTTTGTTTGGCCCTCCGTTTTAATACCAGACGATTCCTTACTTTATTTTATTATGTCATTTTATAACTTAACGGTTATATTTATTTAAAAGTGACTTTAAGTGGAATATGAAGAGACAAAATGGGGAAACTGAAGAGTCACAGCTGCAGCCTTAAAAGAAGGCTTGGAGTCTCATTGAGGCATGCTTAGTTTTATGAATTTATTTCTCTTGGAGAATCCAGAGAGCTTAAGCTTTCGATTCTGAAACCTGAGGACGGAAACCTTCAAGCTTTCTCGGTGGATTGGACAGAAACCCAGTTCATCTCAAGGGTGGATTCACAGCAGAGTTCACCATTGCATTTCCAGGGTCTTTTCTGTTATTTGATATTCTGTTGCAAATTGTAGTTTGGATTTGGATTGTGAGAAATCCCACTGTTATTGTATTGTTGTTGTATAATGCAATAATGTTGTTGAGGGTTTTAATGGAATATATATTGCTGGTTTATTACTGCTGAATCCATGGTTTATTGCATGAATGTATTTGTTTAAATCTGCATGAGATATATTTGTGAAAATTTGGGAAATACTCAGTTCAGGTCATTACATAATTAAAGGCTTATTAAAATAGCATCCTAAAGATGAATAATGATCTCCTAAATACTGTCATCATAAAATGCATCAAATATTTCCCATCATTGAGCCAATATTGACTTACTATAAATAGTAAGTATCTAGAAACCTTGTCAAAACACCTCCGATTGGCCTGGAACTAGAAATGCCTAGGCCAATTATCCTTAGAATCCCTTCAAATCCTAGTTAGCCCTTGGGACAAAGACAAAACGAGCTAACGACACATCATCTAATGTCAAGCTAAAAATGGGGATACGACAATCTGCCCCACTTGAAATTGCTTGTCCTCAAGCGATCCCACTGTAACCCAATGGCTACTAACTCGAACCATGTTGTATCTCACTATAATCCTAGGGTCCCAAATTAATGCAGTAGATACGTAACACCATCTACTCCGAGCTCTATCCTGCTAAACACTTGTACCAATGACGTCATGCCGACCTCCAACCAAAGGAGCCATAAGGAATTGCATGAGCTGAGTTATCTCCCCAAAGTACTGGTCTAATAAAGTATCAAACTGGAAAACCGTGTGAATGAGTTCTGGAATGTCAACATAGATTGTCACATTCCTCATAACTGATGAGTTGTTGACCATAGAGTTTGCAAGGTCCTGAATCAAACTCTGTGCACAATCACCATGCTAAAATTGTGCCAAACTAATCATGATCAATAAACTATCATACACAAACTGCACTCTCAACCCCTAAATCCCCATGGGATAAAAATTATCAAGACCCAAACAGAATTCCCCTAGAATATTGAAAGCAAATTCACTATCCATCAAGATCCTGGGCAAATGAAAAAACATCATGCTCATCTTCCTTAAGAAACCAACCCAAACTCCTTTCCCAAAACCATCCTGAAGATGACGACGGTCCGTCAAAATGAAGTAGAGTTCCCACCAAGGAACGTCTCTACTATCGCCCATTGGCACCATACCACTGACAACAGTCTACACAAATGTCTATGAGCGCACAAGATTGTAGGAATGTTAGTCTAAAACTACAAACTGCAGCATCAACTCGATAAAGAACCAAACCCTTGTCAAAATTTCCCTCCAATCCACCTGTAACAATTGTAATGGTCTACCGTATACACTGAAATAGGGGGTAGCAGCATTATCACAACCAAACTGGGAGACCCTGACACAAGGTGTAAGTCGATCATGCTGACGCTATACCACTCTGATAACCTCTAAAGTCAAATCAAACCAAAACTAAAACATCTGCTCAAACAGGCAACTAGCTAGAGAAAACAAAGTGGGAAACTTGCCGGACTTGGACTCAATATCTGTCATCAAAAAATTACCATGCCAGAACGGACTCGTATACCCCTTTTCCAATCTACCTCTCGATACCACCAGTGGCATAGTTAAGTCCTATGTGTGTGGACTAAAGGTAAAGTGATGAACACACCTCAATATGCAATCAAGGTGAATCACTCCTGCCTACACCAATGGAATATAAGAGTGATCATGTGTAATTCCCTTCGTGCTAGCAACAACAGAAGATGGCTCACAACTCAAAACAGAAAGATCAACTCTATTAACATTATCGTAATGAGTACCATGCAAACCTTCAAATATGCATGATCCTGTGACCAAGTCTGAGATAACTGAGTCAACAATAGTCCAATCCACCCATAGTGGTTTCTTGCAAATATGTATGACACCCAACATAGGTGCATAAAAACAAATACCAACCCCTATCAAGCTGCTGGTTATTGGAACAGCACCACGCAACCAATAAACGAAATCCAAAATGGAGTACAAAGTATCTCTACTGCCCAAAGGGGGTAAGAACTCCTCATACTCCCTTCCTCTAACTCCGAAAAGGCAGTTCCAATCTCTCCTATCCAAATCAATAGCCTCTGCCCTCAAGGAGCAACCCGATATAATTCTGAAAAGCATCAAAAACAGCCATCAATCAAAGATATAGGAGGCAAAATCCATGAGGGAAGTGTTGGAATATTGTAGCCAACAAGCTCCTCTCCAAAGTGTAAACAGAGATTACTCGAAAGGGTGCAGAAATCATGTTGTGCCATCTCATACTTATGGATTTCATCAATCCCCTCAATGACCTGTTTGATCTCTAGTGTTCTTGCATCATGCTCATGGATCACTAATGGATCAGCAATGGTCTTCCCCGCTTTGTGTAAGGAAGAATGGGCAATGCTCAACTGTAAGCAAAGATCATCAATTTCTTTCTCTTTCCTTCTCAAGGCATCTAAATAGATCTCAACTAAATTGAGAAGGTGATCATGGTCTGAAAGAAGGTGCAAATAATGTGACTTCATTGTTCCCATACCTTCTTTAATCTCCTGCACACTATCAAGAGAAGACTCCACTTCAGTTCCCTTTTCTCTTCTCTCTAACTGAATCCTCCAGAGGTAATTTTCAACCTGTGTATGCATCATATCATAATGACATAAGGCTGCCACAATCCCATCCTCATTCACCATCAACTAGTTCCTCAAACAAAACGAACTGTAAGGTCGCTGTGTATGAACACCTTCTGCTTCACAAGAAGAAGCATATGGCTGTGACTGAAATTCTTCTTCATATAGAGTGATTCAATGGTAGAATCATTCATATCAGGTGGTCTCCAACTAGGATGTCCATTTGCCTCATAATGTGAAGCAAGATCAATACCAAGCTGGAAATCACACTCCAACTCAGTTCCAGGGTCCCATAAACTATTTCCATCAAGTAAAATGCTACAACCAAGAGTAGTTCCAATGTCTAACTCAAAGAGTGGATTATAATTTGTCTTCCCATCACCCATTTCAAACAATGGGTTATCAATGAGTGCCTCAAATTGATTCTTCCATCCATGTTTATGCAGACCAAGCCAATAGCTGCTATGATGCTTGCCAAAATCAGAACTATGGTTCCTATCATTAGTGACTTCATAGGTATCTGAAATATGTTGTGCATCTCTATTATCATTTTTAGAAGTAAATTGTGTATTCAAATCATCAAAGTTTCTAAACTTCTGCTCAAAGTCAGCCCCATGCAAAGATAAATCAGATCTTGTTTAAAGATCTTCATTGGAATCATCAATACTATCCATACCCAAATCCCATGTGACAAAAGGCTGATTACTTTGTTCAGAGATAAAATGTTTGTGGTCCTCCTCATGAGTGGTTACCATTGTGAAAGAGTCACTCCCAAACTCACTAGCAGTGATGTCTTCATAAACACTCCTCTCCAAAGGCTTTGTATGATCATCCAACATGTATCTATCTAAACCATCATCACTACAAATATCTGAACTCAAACCCAAGGCTATTGTTTTTTCTTTCTCTTCATGCACAAACTCATCAATAGTAACTATATGCATGTCCAAAGAATCACTCTGAAAATCAGTCATATGGTTTTTATCTACCAAGGCACTATCTTCATTCAAATGATCTGCTATGAACCTCTTTTCATTTTGTTGCTTCTCATTGTTTCTTGCACTAAAAGAATCCTTTCCATTTACTTCTACATCTCTTGGCCTTTAGAACAGTAGGGCTTCGTTAATGTTACGTATAGAATCTCGGGCCCTATTAATGGCATTGTCGATTATAGTTTAGTTGGGAGCCCGCCTTACCCCTTTTTCCATTTAGTAGAGCGGCATAGAATATTATTATAATGAAGTTTGGTGCCAAACAAAGGAACTATAGAAATGGACGGTGTGGGGTTTTCCCTACTATTATGACGGGTTCCACTAGAATGACTATTCGCCAGGGCCCCCCCCTTACCCCCCTATAATAGGTTGTGGGCAACTGGAACTTATAATGAGGGGTGGGGGGGTTAGGGGTGGGCATGTTACGTATAGAATATGGCCAACCATAGAATAGGGCGGGGCCAGCCTATAGTTTATTTGCGGCATATTCTCTACGTCCTAGAAAATTGTAGGGGGGCCCTGTTGTAGAATAGTAGGGTGTTAGTTAGAACCAGTACTCGTCATTCATGCCCTCTATTCTCATCTGGTCGAACTCAATCAAGTAGTTTTTATGCCCCGTCCCCAGCCGCCCCCCTTATTTATAATTGAGGAAGATGTCGTTTAGGGCCCGTCATTCTACTTGGCATCCTATCTCCTCCGGGTGGGAACCTCTATTCTTGTTTCCTGGGCGATGAAGGCACTATATTAGTTAGTGGGGCCCTCTTACCGTCAACTACAGCAAACCTTCCACTTGAGCTCGGAGACTCTACATTATCTTCCAAACCTTCCTCCGGTTCCTAAATAATATAATAAAGGGCACACACGGCCATAGAATTTTAGGGCTCCTCGAATCGGCTACTCCATCTCTCCCGGTAATGCCCTCCCGTCATTCTAGTTGTCTACAGCCCCACTGACCTGAACTGAACACCTGGCTCGATCCATACCATTCTAAAGGGCCCGTCCTACTAGCCCTTAGAATAGTAGGGTCATCTGTTGGAACTCAATCTCGCCCATAGAATTGAATAATAGAATAATAGGGCCATAGAATTGTAGGGCAGATAATTGCCCTAACTCTACTCTAAATAGTTGTTGAGGGCCCCTACAACATATTTGAGGGGATGGCTCCCTGCCGAGAAACATCCATCCTTGTGTGCCGAGAAACATCGCCTCCTGCCTGTGAAAGGAAGTAGTTATTGGGCGACGCCTCCTACCATGGGCTAACGCCTGCTCCCATGAGATTGTGTACTTCACTGTAGACTAACCTGAACTGAACACGGAGGCCACCTACTATTCTATGTGGAGGAGAGCGTTGTAGGGGGATATCTCACCGACTCCAGTGGGGGTTCTCCTGAACTTCACACGGAAGCAGCCTGTTGTCGATAGAGTAGGCACACTAAAAGCCTTCATTCCCACAATAATATAATAGTAGGGCGGCACTAGCCATAGAATAGTAGGTGCCACCATGCAGGTTCACATGCAGGACTAATCATGATAGCCTAGCTGCCCTACTATTCAACAGGGGCGGGGTTCCCTACCATGGCAATAGGACGTATAGAATCTGGTCGTAGGGGCCATAGAATAGGGCGGGGAATAATATAATAATAGGGCACCCCGCTATAGTTGGATCGAATAATCTACCGACGACTGTAGAGGGGACAATCATATTCGCCAAACGCCATTGAGAAATGGAGAGATGGTTAGGCCCTATAATCAGATTATTCCCCACCCCAATAGAGCAGTTGGGTCACTTGAACAGTCATATTGGCGACTCTAATGATCGACTAAAGGTTGGGTGTTGGCCCCTACTATTATATTGAGCGAGGCAGGTCCACATAGAATAGTAGGGCCCGGAACTCTATAATAATGACCCGACTATAGCCCTTTTCTAGCAGGCTAATGCCATTAACCAAGGAACTATATAAAAGAAGGGTAGCGACCTTAGAATAGTAGGGGCCCACACACGGAACTATAGCTCTTAATGGCATGAGCCCCAGCCACCTCCTCACCCACATTCCATTATAGCTGTTATGAATGGGTGGGAGGGGAAGAGGAATGAACAAACGAATAATGTACTACACTACATCAGAAAACAAAATGACCGACTATAGCACTGATCTGGAGGTTTCAAAGATCAGTCGAGTGGTCTCAGTCGGAGACAGGATTGCACGTCTATGGACTGAACGAGATTCAAGCTGGGGAAATGGTCGAATTTGCCAGCGGTGTGAAAGGAATAGTGTTGAATCCTGAGAATGAGAATGTGCGTATCGTCATATCCGATAACGACGTTGCCATAAAAGGAGATTTGGTCAAGCGGACTGGATCTATTGTGGATGTCCTTGAGGGAAAGGCCCTGCCAAGTCGTGTGGTGGATGCGTTGGGAGCACCTATTGATGGAAAGGGGGCACTACAGGTCGAGGATGCCGAACGAAGACGTGTCGAAGTGAAAGTCCCTGGGATTATCGAACGTAAATCCGTGCACGAACCTCTACAAACAAGGTTAAAAGCCGTGGATAGCCTGGTTCCTATAGGTCATGGTCAACGAGCACTGATCATTGGGGACCGACAAACTGGGAAAACCGCTATAGCTATTGATATCATATCAAACCAGAAGCGCTCCCACTGCCCTACTATTCTATCGGCGGGCACCTCTGATAGTGTGTATCGCGTCCATGTAGCGATTGGGTAGAAACACTCAACCGTGGCCCAATTGGTTCAAATTCTCTCGAAAGCGGATGCGTTGGAGTATTCCATAATCAATGCAGCCACCGCTTCGGATCCCGCTCCTCTGCAATTTCTGGCCCCATATTCTCTTTCCTTCTCCTTAGAACCTGCTGATATTTTTCTAAGAGAGGCAGGAAAGCGAAAGAGAGATGAAACCCCACCCCCAGCATATGAAGAATTGGAGGAGGCCGAGTCTTCAGAAGAAGAGCAAGAATCCTCGGAGGAGGCAGAGCCTTCAGAAGAAGAGGAAGTTGAGTCTGAAGGCTCAGAGCCCGACGACGAAGCTTCCAAACATGGCTCTTCCCCCCAAACCTCTGATTATGAACGAGAAGAGGGCTGGGATACCATGATTCCTCACCAACATCAAATCCTCCACTGCGGAGATAGGGTAAATAGGCCCTTTCCTACTTTTCACTCCTCAAGTGAATCTGAGTCCTCCAGGGATGAATCGGATGATAATGGAGGAGAGGATGGAGGAAACGATAATGGGGGAGAGTAATTAATTGTTGCCCTACCATTAGTAGGGGTCGGTGCAGTGGGAGCTATAGTTAGGCCCACCCCCAGTAGATAACTAATTCTTTGGGGTGGGGGTTCTATTAGGTGGGAACGACTGGAGGACAAAAGTTGTGCATGTTCTTTCTTCTGAGGGGGACAACAAGATTGTTGGAGTGAGCGATGTTGGACTATAGAGGTAGGGGCATCCATTTGTATTTATCCAGTAATCAGTTAGCTAGTCATCGTAACCTCCCTAACATATGGATTTCTTGTTCTCTGATACGCCCCCCACCCCCCCTGGCGAATAGTTATGCAGAGGTAGGGCTCTTCTAGCAAAATATCTGAACCCGTGTGGGTCCATCTATCTTAGTTGTCCCCGACTACTTTTGAAACCACGCCACTATACGGGTGGGAGGTTAGTGCTTCATTTCATGAAGGTGAGGGCCCTACAATAATATACCTCCCGAGGGGCGTCAGGGAAGGGACGGGATGGTTCATCGACATACCCACAACATTCCCCCCTCCAACTAGCCTATAGAATAGTAGGGGAGGAGGGCTAGCAGGCTGATGGCATTAAGCCCCATAGTGGTGACACTTCTCGTGCTTACTCTGTTCTTTTGTAACGAGTCAGCCCCTTGTTTTGGTTGCTTGAGTGAAGGTAAGGGAAGCCCTTATCGCACATTATCATTCAGGTCCCTACAATTCTCATGGGCATCCCTTACCTTCACTCTGTTCAGTTAAGTGCAGCGGACCCTATCAATTCTATTGCATTATGCATATAAGCAGAGGGAAGGTTATCCTGTCACCTTCATGAATGAAGGATTCCGTTCTAAGAATAGAATAGAATTCTTCTGCATGCGCCTACCCACTAGACTAGATTCGGTGATCCTATACTACACACACATGCCCCCCACTATAGAGGATAGGGGCCCACTATAGAGGATAGGCATTGGGAGGCGCCTACGCCTATCAAATGGCAGGGGGTGACCCTTCAAATAGTAGGGGGTTGCATAGGCATGTTACGTATAGAATCTAGATGGTCGGGATAGGGCTGATAGAACCCAATAGAGCCTAAAGTTAATGGGTCCCCATAGAATAGTAGGGCATCTCAGGCCAGATTCTATACGTAATATGCCTTAGGCCCCTTTCTCTCCTGAACTTTGAGTCGTTTAGGTTACGGGAATCTATAGATATTGCCCTATATTGCCCTTTATATCATCGAAGGGGGCAGTGCATGCAGAGGTTTAAGAATCTACCTACTTAATGAACTGATTAAGTAAAGTTTGATTAATGGAAGAGGTTTCTTATATCTAGGGATTCTAGTGGAGGAGATGCCATTTGTCGGGAGGCCCCGGGGTGGGAGGAGACTAAGGGCCCTACTATTCGTCATGGGCCGAGAGTCGCCATGGGCCAGGAGGGATCTATCTGTCGGGAAGGTAATATAGTTGTCGGGGGGGGCCAAATATTCTATGGCTAGTTAGACCTCCCACCCACCCCAACCCCACTGAACTATTGGGTGGGCCCCATGTGTGGGGTTGAATGGGGGGCTAAAGGGCCACCCCAGCCCCTTCAAATAGTAGGGAGGTTGCTATCTAATGGAAAAAGAAAATAGTAGGGCGGGTGCCCTACTATTCTAAGGGTCGCATTCGAGTCAGTATCCCTATGAACGCCTGGATCCATATCCAAAGGTATCAAAGTTGAGAGAAGCATGGGTTGGAGACCCAATCGATCCGAGGCATTCACCAAAGGTTGCATTGGAACCAATCTTCGTTTTAGTCAATCCTTTAGTCGCACATTTGACCGAGCTTATAGCGTACTAGGAACAGGGGTAGCGGATCGAGTTTCAGGTGATTGAGTCGGAGTGGTTTCACTAATTGATCCTGTAGGAGGAGAGGCAAAGTCATTAGTTCCATTTCCAATTGCATCCCCATATTCAGTGCCGGTTGGAGATCCAAATAGAATTAACCGACGTCTGAATCCGAAACAGATTCAGAGCCAACGATAGAGGCATAGGTTGCATGCAGAGGTTGGGACAGATAGTCACCGAGGCAAAAGCATAGATAGGTGTAGGCAAAGCCATCACTCACAATTCAAGGTGGAGACCGAATAGCCTAGATTGAATCAGAGCCTGTTAACTGAGCAGATGATTCACTAACAGTTGGAGATGGATACCCAACAACAGAGGTAGCAGGTAAAGTTACTGATTCAGTAGTTTTCTATCCCTATCTTCTGGGTGTGCATTCATTGGGAATGGTTATCGCGTGCGGGGGGTATAGTCATGAACTGAAAAAAAAATAAAAAAACACTTTCCCTTACCCCCCTCCCCCCCCAAAATGAGAGTTATGCCCACCCTATTCAACAACAACTATAATGTGGGGCAATCTAAAATAGTTATAGAATCTTTACTGGGAGGAGGGCCCCTACAATTCTATGGCCCTACTCTTCTAAGGGCATCCTGCAAAATAATGAAGTGGGAGGCTATAGATTGGGGTGGACCCTTATGATTCCCCCCAAACCCCAGTGGGATACTATAGTTTTGGGATGGGTGGGCCCCTACTATTCTATGGCCCCTACTATTCTAATGGGTGGAGGAGGCGGTCGGGCTTCTCCGTTGATTATTGCTTATTGCTATTACCACAGTGCTCTGGGAGTTCATCGGCCCCTCAAATAGATTATTCGCCAGGGAGAACATAGTTACTTCAGGGGAAAGATGCACCTATTGTTGATGCACCCGCCAAAGGATTGATGCGGGGCGCCTTTATCTTTTATAGGGCATTCATCCGCTATAGAAGATAGGGCAGTACTTCATTCAGGCATTAACTCATTCAGGTAGATCCCTAGCAACGAAACTGTATGGCCCTATAGATAGTAGGGGCTCGACGGCCAAGGGTGGCCCCTTTATCACTTATAGGGCAGGTCATTCGCCCTTGGCCCCGGGGCAGGTCGACTAACTTCCGGTGACTACAGATGGATTCGACCACCGGATCGCCTGGGGGCGCTCGGCCTTTAGGTTGATGTTACGCCCTACTATAGTTTAGTTGCCCCTATCCATAGTAGGGGGTAGCATTTATCCCAGCTTTCCATAGTGTCTATAATCTCCGCTTTCGAGGAATGCCCCCGCTGTTCGTTCTCTTTACCCATTCCGAATGCTCGCGCATTTCCTTATGCAATTATTTTAAAGCCTTGCCATAATTTTGCCAACTTTCAATATAGCTTTCACAACTTTGCTTCAATTCTATCAGCCCTTCTAGTAGTTGCTCCTCAAAAGTCTTCATCTTTTGAATGGCCCCTTACAGGATGGCAGGATACACTTGCTCTAAAACCACTGTAATGGCCTAGCCTGTCCTATGTTTTTCTTATTAACCACTTTCAGCTCATGGGAATTTTGTAAAACAGTTTGCTTGCAGCCCTTCACTCTGAGTATTTCAACTTACTTATAACGCTTGCGATCGCTTGCTGATTTTTATTTGTTTTTTATAGTACTGAACAATGGTGGAATGATTTTTTAATGTTAAGAAATTCAACTAACAATTCAATTTAAGGACACAAACCAAAGATGCCTCCAATGATAATTTATGAACAATACAACTCATAAATCAAATATTTTACTCTCAGAACTCAATATTCCTCATGTAAAACAGTGATAACAATGTTATTTGCAGACCTGGTACAAATTGGAAGAACACAATATTCAGATTGATATCAGCAATGGCTTCAGTTCATAGACGATAGCATACTAGGATAGTCTCAAAAATAAATGCAGGTTGCAAAGTGAATTGTCGGTAGGCCTGGAGGTGTCTAAACTCCCACGTTTCAATCCAGCAAGCTTCCTAGGTTGTGGCGACTTGATTTCCAATTCCAGTTCTCTTCTTCCTAAAGTGGACAGCTCTCTTTTCACTGGAATAATGTGCAGACCTGAATGTTGTTTTATGTCCCAACCACGTTTTGGTATATACAGGTATTTGGCATCCACCTGAAAGCTCTTTCCTTGTAAGTCTTCAAACGTCCAGCAGGGGAATGAACAGCCAGTCATCACAAGACAAATCTGCAATGCAAATTGAGCTCCATTTTGCCTTAACATCAGCATGTAGAAATCGAACCCAGAAGCATAGCTAGTATAGCAAATAAAGGTGGAACCCTATCACATGAATACCATCTCAATCTCCTTCTAAACTTCCTGACTGATCTTTTGATTGAAGTTAAATAGAAGAACCCAAGGCTTCTTGTTATTGTGTAGTTTTTGTAGGGAATGAACAACAACACCCTTCATACGCACATCCAAGCTCTTCCTAGCGGTTAAGACAAAGGGTGCCAACAACAATAAATATGTCACCAATGAGTGATCTTCGAATGAAAAGCAATCTGCTCTTAAACCCTTACCAACCTGTGGAAACAATCACTAAAACCCTCCACCAAGACTGTAGCATTTTATCATAGTGATTTACTGTAGTGCGGGTATTGTAGCGCCACTGTAGCAACAAGAATAAACATTTGATCTTCCCGATATTTCTGATCCAAATCTATTAATCTCAGGCCTGGTCTTTCACAGGTGTAAGAGATGTAACTAAAGAGGGTTTTCGTCCTCAAAAGCCAGAAGATTTCCAGAATTACTTCCAAAAAAACAAATCCCAAGAAACACCAAATTCTAAGATATCCTTTTCAGCAATGAAAGCTCTTATTTATAACTCCAATTAGTCACATTTTCCAAGGCACCATCAATGTGGGATAAAAGAAGATAAAAAAAAATATTAATATCCCTTATGTCTCCTATTTGAAAGGGACTTGTTTTTTTTTTAATATTTAATTTCCAACTATAGTCCCAACATTAAATAAATCACTAAAGTTAAATATTTAAATTTAACTTAGGAACTTTTAATTTAATCGCCCAGTTAATTAAAGGCTTATTAAAATAGCATCCTGATGATGAATAATGATCTCCCAAATACTGTCATCATAAAATGCATCAAATATTTCCCGTCACTGAGTGAATACTGACTTGCTATAAATAGTATCTGGAAACCCTGTCAAAACACCTCTGATTGGCCTGAAACTGGAAATGCCTAGGCCAATTAATCTCAGGATCCCTTCAAAATCCTGGTTAGCCCTCGAGACCAAGACAAAACGGGCTAACGACACATCATCTGATGTCAACCTAAAAATGGGGACATTACATAACCATGCAAGCCTTCTACAATGCCTCCTTAACCCATTCAATTTTTCCAATGTCCTCTAGGGTTAGATCTAGGCAAAGTGTTGCACATGGGGTAAAAAACATAGAGGGGTATTTGTTTGTCAAGAGTTTCCCAGTAGCAACACAAGCAGTAGCATTCTTTGTAATAAATTGAACCAAATTTTGTGGCCCCACATCCATGACTACTGAGTCATACCTCTCGAACAATTCAGTTGCAATTTTCATTATATGTGATGCATCCACAGATTTCAGAAATATAGTGCCTCTATCACAAGAGACGAAGAAGTTGATGAGGGATCGATTCCTTCTATCTGTCCATCCATCTAACATAATGGTGCACCCACTACTAGCCCACTCTAACTAATGCTCTTCAACAACATGTTGAACATATTTTACTGCATCATTGAGCATACCAACCTTTATTGTATTGTAATACAGGCCCTACAACTGCAACACCATCCATCATAGCTTGCCAATATGGAGATCTGCAAGCATGGAATACTAAGGTAGAGGAGAAAAAAAATGGAAATCCCCTTCATTGCCTATTCATGAATAGTTTTCCTCCACCCCGTACTCTCCAAAGTGGTATGTGATCCTGGTGTAGTACGAGGTGCAAAGAATTCATTGATGTTCCCTCCACCCATGTTTGGGCCATGTGTTGTAGTAGGTGTTCTCCTGCTAGTCTCAAATTCTTTGAAACCCTCCCCTCTACCATCTTCCTCATTCAATTGATTCCTCCTAACACCTATAGAACTAGAACCTATTTCAATCCTAGTTCTTGTCTTTTTTGTCTTGTTCTTAGTAATTCCATCAAGAGCTTTTTTAGCCTAGTATGCGACATCTGCAAAGCATTTAGTGCATATTGTATGTTATTTCCCACTTCTTTTGACAAATGCCATTTGAAGTGGTAAATTCCACCACTGACTTCGTTTAGACACCAATTGCATATAACCTTTGTTGTACTACCAACAATCAGTGTGCAATGTGTCCACGCAAAGTCATTCACATGTGGCATTGTGATCGAGAATTTGTAAAAGAATTTAAAATACTTAAACATAGAATGCAAAGAGATACACAAATAGATACTTAAATATATACATTAAACATATTTCTGTATAAAGATATATATCTGAAAATATATTTCTGTATAAAGATATATATCTGTAAATATATCTATATACATTTATACAGATATATATCATATTTTCAAAAATATAAACAATTTTCAGAAATATATTTATCTACAATATGAATAAATATTTCTGTATTTTCTGTAAATATATATTAAAATTATTATACAGAAATATGTATTTTATGTAAATGTGTATTCAAGTTTCAAGTTTCAAGTTTCAAATTGTTCATTGCACAAAATAATGCTCATGCTAGTGAGATTATAATTACAGCATGCTGTAATAAAGAAAATTATTCAGCTGATAACCATATGCCATATCACTATGCCAACTGCAGGGTTTCATCTAAAGTACACCAAGAAACAGGGAATATCAAAACTGACTAAAAGCTTAAGGACAATTATATTGATAGGGAACATGAAAAATAAATTGTGAGATGCCTAACATAAGAAAACATTGTAAAGCTACATGTGTTATAACACAAAAGTGGCTAAGATGGACTTGATAAATATTACTGCATCCATCGTAAGCGCCTAAGTGCCTTAACCATTCATGTTGTAATCAAAGGTTTCAATATTACTAACATTGTATCATCTCTTACAACAATGGGATTCTACACTTTCAAACTCTCACAAAATCGATACCAAATCAATGGTTATATTTATCGATGAAAACTGGAAACAGTTTAAATGAAATCAACCCTACCTGCATCTGCTTCCTTTGAGACGACACCCTTTCCTCTAAGACGAAATACTAAACCCGACTGCAACCTGCAATTTGGAGAGCCCAACTTCTTTTCGCTTGTCCACTGGCGAAAACAAATCAAATCTGAAAACCTCTGTCGGCTTTGTGCTTTCCGACTGGCGAAAACCGGCGTTTATAAGAAATGGCGATTGTTTTTTGCGCGCTTTAGGGTTTTTGCGAGTGTTTTTTTGCACGTTTTTTTTGCTGATCAAACCCAATTTCCATCCAATTTAAACCCGAAAAAATTGCGAATTTTGATCAAAAATCGTTGGCCGAAGTTGACCGATTTTTGCCAATTTTGGGGGGGGGAATTGGCTCCGCGGGTGATTCCTGATTAATCGGGTATAACTGGAATTTTTTCCCAATTTCAACTTCTATGATTTTAACTAATCAATCATTACACATGTGAGGTAATGAGAGCCTTGTGAATGAATTTGAGTCATTGCCAAAATTTGGAATGTTGTGTTCTACCCATTTTAGTTTTGCATTTTGAATTGCTTGTATGGGCCATCACTAGTGCAATGAGCAAACTTGTGCAATACATAGAACTGAAGTTTTAGGAAGAACATGGATTGACTAAAAGGCAGAAAGGGAAGAACATTTTTGAAAGATTTGAAGTTCTTTTTTTAGTGTTATTTGAAATCATCAAAGAGACAAAGCTTTGATCTATTCTTTCTGGAGAGGTCACAAAGATTGTGTGCTCGCAAAGCAAAAAAAAGGTTGTTGAAGCAATCAAATGGTGCATGTTTCCTGACAACAACAAACATAATTCTTGTTGGGTGCACGTTGTTGTGGGAAGGAGAAAGCATAAAGATTTGTGGTTGAATTGAGTATTTGTGGTTGAATTGTCATTGCTTCATGTAAGTACATATACTATGTTGGCTAAATATTTTGCAAGTCACTAAGACTACAACTTGCAAAACGTGTGTTTTAGGCAGCAGTATGTGAGATTTCTCTCTCCTCTCAACAATAGGGGAGGCTCCCTTCTTACCGCAGGTGGCTTCAAGTAGAACTGAACTGTAACACACACAGTTCACCTTGCAACAGTAATACCGGTGACTCGATGATTGACTTAAGAACAATCAAACGAGGCAACAGTTGATTTATCTAAAGATGAAGTGATACAATGAGCTCAAAGTCTCTTGTCCTCACCTCAAATAAGTATTCTAATCTATTGTCCAATACTGAAGCCCAAAGTCTTCAGTCCTTGGAGTATTTCAGCCACTAGTTTCTATAGTAACCCCGATTTCCTGAAGCACAAAGTCTTAAGAAAACTTGGATTAAAGATGCTCCGATGATTTAAACAAAAAAACTATTTAATTTGAACAAGGATCAACAAATGCAACATAAGAATACATTCATTGATTTTCAAGACAACAACACAAAGTCTGTCAATCTCTATTCCTTTATTCAAATGCTTAACTCTCTTACAATGA
>MU225642.1:4407982-4428365 GCA_018584345.1 Thuja plicata
CAATGAGGAAGAAAAACGGCGTCTAGGGCAAAAATCTCAGCCAAAACAACAAAATAAATCCATAGAATAACCAGAAGACTTACCAAAATCAGTTTGCAAGCTGAGAAAATGATTGAAAATGCTCAAACCCTCTTCCCATGAAGATTGGCGTTGAGAAATGCGGACTCTTTTGGACTGATTGCATATGTTTCTTGTTCAAAACGCATATGTGATGGCTCTTAAAATCGACGCCTTGGGAGAAGTATTCAAAACATGCTTTGAAAACGCATTAAAAACACATGTAAGTTCCTCCAAAATCGACGCCCAAGGAAAGCTATTAAAAACGTTATTTTGGGGAAGCATTTACATTTACTTCAAAACGCATATGCAAGAGCTCTCAAAATCAACGCCCTTGGAAGTAAACAAAGGAAGTTTATTGTTAAAAACACACTTGATAATGTGTGTTATCCTTTCCAAAAACAACGCCCTAAAAGACTCTTTAAAAACGCTGTTTTGAGGAGAGTATTGCATATGTTATCTCTTCCAAACGCATATGTAATGGCCCCCAAAAACGATGCCTTGGGAGAAAGACAAAGAAAAAGGATATAACATGCACTTTATAACACGTGTAATCCTCCGAAAATTCGACGCCTTGGAAAGAACTTTAAATATGTTGTTTCTAAAAAGCATTTGCAGATGTTTAAAATGCATATGTATTACCTTTAAAATTCGACGTCATGGGAAGAAAACATTAAGAACGTTATTTTTAAAAGCTATTTGCACAAAAGAAAGTGTATGCAATGGCTCTAAAATTCAACGTCTTGAGGAGAAAGACATGAAGAAGTAAATACACACTTGATGAATGCATTTACATGTGACTTTAAAAAGGAAAAAGCCACCCGGGGAGTTAAAAAAACGTTGTTTTCGATATGCAATTGCATATAAAAACAACACCTATAAAGATTAAATACGTTCTTTTAGAGGTTCAACTGCACATGTTGAAAATACTTAGAATAGATATGCAGTTGAAGTTAAAAACAACGTATTATGGAAAAAGACTTAGGGGTGAATTTTTAAATGTGTTTTGCATACGGATGACATGCAATGAGAAATAAAAACCACACCTTTTAATAATTAAGCTTAAATTCTGAATTAATTTAATATATAACTATAGTATTTAAATGAAATTAGACTATTTTAAAGCTAATTTCAATAAAATATTAAAAACTATAGTCGAATCAACTCGGAATGAGTTGAAATTTAAAAATGGACTACAAAATCCACTTAATATATCAAATATAATTCGAACTCGTGCAATTGACTTCGAAAACCCCACCTTTTAAGGATTTTTTAAAGAATATGCAGTCAGCTTGAAAAACCCCACCTTTTACATCATAACTTGAGTTGTACTACTCTGTTTGATATCTAAATTAGCTCGAAATGAGCGTATTTCAAAGGGCTATCGACTCAAGGGAAAATCAAAGACTAAAAACGCCAAATAAGAAAGAGAAAAACAAAGAAAAGGACATAAGAATGCATGAAACGTGTGTTTACAAAGAACTCTTCAGGGATGAAGAATTATCTCTATTAACACTCTATTCAGAACGTTCAAATCATAGAGGATACTACCACGAATTGACAAGAAAATTGCATAGGGTTGCCACAATTTTGTGATCTCAAAATTGAGGGCAACATACTATTTGATGCTCTTTTGCATAATTTGAAATAGGTTTGCATTAGTATAATGATTACATTAGATAAGTATTCAGTATTTTATTTCCATACATGGAGAATGAAAATACAAATGCAATTAATGAATAAAAATCTGTGGGGAATAGTAAGCGAAAAAGAAAAACAACCTACAGATTCAAGTAAGTTGTTGGATTGGAGCAGTAGAGATGATAAAGCCAAGGCTATTATTGGTCTTGCTCTTTTAGACTCTGAACTCCATCATATAGATTTAGATGATACATCTGCGGATAGTTAGGATAATCTAAACAAATTGTTTGGAACAAAAGCAATTAATGTAAATTTTTAACGCTCAAGTTGATGATGATAGTGCTAAGGCCATCTTGTTGAATAGCTTGCCTTCAAAATATAATAATGTCATTTTTACACTCGGTCAAATCACTTCACAAACTCTAGAAGATATGATTTTAGCCCTTTTAGCAGAAGAAAAGAGGACGAAAGAAGATTTAGAAGAAAATCTTCAATTAGGTAAAGCTCTATATTCACAGAGCAATAATAAATGGCCAAGTAAAAACAAAAGAGGCAATGAATGTTTTTATTGTACGAAAAAGGGTCACATAGCATGGAATTGCAAAGTTCGGGCCAATGGTCTTCGCAAAGGGAACCTCAAATATGAATTAGACGAAGGCAATGTTGCTTGCATTGAAGATGAAGATTCAATAGACGATGAGCGTGTTATTGATGACTCTTGTGGTGGTACTAATTTTGCCTTGATACTATGAGCCTTTAGATTAGAGACTGGCGGCACCGGAGGCTGGAGGATTTCTATCATCTCAAGTTAGCTTCTCACTTCAAGATGATGCTTTGGCATGAGAAGCGTTTTTGGCTTTTCGTTCATACTTTTGTCTTTGCTTTCTTTGTTGATGTTGACAAATTTGAAGAACGCATGTGTTGTGAAGACTTGATTTGGAGAGAGGTTTGGGGTTCGGTGAAGAGCTCGAGTATGGATGGTTGTCAAGAGGGCGTGAGATTGTGATCGAGAATTATCACCCTTACGAGGGTCAGAGACAACATGATGGAGCTGTGTGTGTGAGGAGCTCAATGTGGATTGTTGTCAAGAATAATTTGAGGCTTATGATTTGAGAGTTCGGGATTGAGAGCTCAAGGACTCAGCTCAAGTCTCCACCTTTACGAGGGTTGAGGAGACAACTTGATGGAGCTTCAACTGATTCAGGATTTGTTTCTTCGTAATAAGATTTTCTGAAAATGTGTATTCATATTATGTAATCAGCATGTTTTGCTATGTAAGCCTTAAGGGAGGTCCACAGGGAAAGGTCCATTTAATGTTTTTAGGATCAATGTATTGAGGGGGTGAATGTTGGCATAATACCTTGATTTGTTAGTTGCGTTTTTATAACTGTTGTTCAGTTATTGTTACCAGCGTAACTACTGTTCAACTGTCTTTCACAGACTGTATAGAATTGTATTCCCTCACCTCATAATATATATATATATATATATATATATATATATATATATATATTGATGCATTTTACCTCTGTAGTAACGCCATCCCCACCAGTTTTACACAAGGAAATTTCAGAGTTCAAGCTCAATTGGATAATTGCTCTCCATCCCAAAAAAAATTGCCAAATTACAAAGGCAATGGAACAAAATGAAAATCTCTAAAGTTTATACTTAAAAGATGGAAATAAAGAACCCCAATGCAATCACACAGAACTACATATTGCTAATTAACTTCTGCTCCCTGCCAAGTATAAAGGTAAAGGCTTAAGTTTAATCTATGTTTATTCTGTCAAAAAAGTGGGCCTATGATGCAATTACATAATTTTGCAAATTAAAAACATCACTAATTCCTCCTCATGAAGAGCATGGTTATAAACATACTTCAAAGATGATTGAAATTATTTCTATCAACCTCATTAGCCTGCAAGCCACCATGGTAGACATGTAGATGTAATATCTTATAATGTCCCTATCAAAAAATTTCAACAACTTGCTACTTTTTGAACTTTACCTCACAGGAATTTGATGAAATAGTTGATGGATCATAAAAGACCATTCAAAATTTATGAGTTTTAAGATTAATAGCTGCAACTCTTCTTTCAAATCTGGGAATATTCAAAAACAGTTGTCATCCAAATCAAGACACATGAGGATTTTAACAAATAGTCAACAAAAATATGAACAGTTGGTTTCAAATTCAGAAATAATAACTTTTTTGTGAATTAGTTGTAAGTGTACATTTTGTCAAACACTTAACATGCAAACTAAAAGTACAATGGAGTGAATACCCGAAATGACTGTTGATGCCAACAAATGGACTGATGTCTCCTTTGTTCAAAACCAATGTTATAGGAGAAATTGGAGACTAGACAATGAGCAATCGAAGCAACCAGAAGTTTCTATCTACTCTCTGTACTCGTCTCTTGACCAATAATACTTGGTAGTTTGCAAGTGCCAGTACCACCTGTTTTTTCGTCTTCTTAGGGTTTTCCAGGATAAATTTCTCAGTTTTGTGTTGACTCCTTAATTTCTGCATTTAAAATTATCAAAATTGCACAACATTGTTTACTCTAAGACTGTCATATCGATGCTATCAGCTAGGTTTTCCTCTTCTTGGGGTTTTGCAGGATAAATTTCCAATATTGTGTTAATTCCTTCATTTCTGCGCTTTATCAGAATTGTACAACACTCTGTCCACTAAGACTGCCTTTTTGATTCATCAAGTAGGTCAACAATTTGAATTAGCAGTCTGATTTTTTCTATAAGCATTTCTAATAAATTACAGATCAATAAGGAATTCTCCATGGCGCCAAAAATGTTGCCATGATATCACTGTTGAATTCTTAAACTGAAATTGCTGAAATTAAATTGACCATGCTATGAACCTTATTCTGAAAAACTGAAATTTGATAGAAATCTCAAATGATATTAAACACAAATATGTAGCTGATGTAAATCAGTAGATGCCAACTATGACCAAATCCAGGACAAACAATATAATCCGACTAGTGCACAATAGCTTCTTTCTAGAAATATGTTTCTAGGACTACTGAAGAGACCCTTTTCAATATTTTGCAATATTTTGCACATTTTAGCTCTCTTGTCTCTTTCATGTAGAATAATTAGTCTTCTTGTATTTACATCCAATGGACTAAAAACCAAGGGGACCAAGAGAATGGCTACCATGGACCAAAAAACAGTTTTTAGTGGACATATACAACTGGTCCTATTGGACCAGTCAGATACCCATAATAGAATATTTTTATTGAGAAAACATAAGGGAAAAAGTTGTACAAAAGGCTTAAAAGGAAACAAGAAGTTTGGCTGAAGAAATTTATTACTGTTGAAATTTTAAGGACCTAGAACAGGATTTGTCATTAAAGAAAGTGGGAATAAAAATATTGGAGACAAAATTTGGCTGAAAAGATTTTTCTGTGCCAGCAGATATGGTTGTATAAAACATGTAATCCATGCATGGAACATTCACATGATATAGAGGATTTATTTGCAACCAGGTATATATTTTATTGAAACCTGCAACTCCATGAATGATGGTGGCATTGTTTTCGGGACCAGCATTTTCCTAGATGATTGATACAAAAGATGGGAGTCATAATCATGAGATGATATTGTAAGATAGGAATGATAAGAAATGAAAATAGCTATGAGATGTCTAAGGTCAATTTTGATCTATCATTTTCTAATTTCTAACAATAGCAAACCTGATGAGAATTAATGTGTATCATAGTCTCTCATATATTTGTATTTGTAAGTTATTTTGAATTTTTGTGTATGTTTTTATGCACATTGGCTATCATAATTCCCAAAAATTGAATAGTCAAACAAACCATCATAAAATTGCAGAATTGACATTATTTGTTGAAGATCTACCATGAGCTCATTGAAGGGGCGCAGATTGCATAGTTCATGTTCTCAATTTAGGCGATGGACAACCTCGAAAATGGGAGATCATATTCAAAAATAATCGATGTGGCCTAGAAACTCCTAGCTGATTGGATTAATCATATACAAAGGGTTTAAAGGATAAAATATCTTAAAGGATGTTGTAGATAGAAAAATAACCATATGGCATTGGGAGCTATATGGGCATACAAATGCTAGAAATACAACTGGTTGTATAGCAACTTGTGGATTTAACATGGTTAATAAATGTTGATGCAATCAAATAACCCCACTATGTTCCTAGCATTTTCTTATATTCAAAAAGAAATATATATACACAAGGATTTTTATGGAAAAGGAGCATACATCAGGACTAGTGTATCATAGAAACCTCAGTGTCAATGCTAATTAATAAGAATGATTTTGTCTAGTAGAAAATCTTAAGAGTATATTTAAATTTTAACAAGTTCAAGTTGCATCCTTAAAATCCAAGTGGCTAAACTTATTCTTATTGACGTATATTCTCAAATTGCCTATCTAAGCAACATCTATGACTATAAAATGGTGTAAACATGTTACGTTGATTTCACCATAAACATATGTGACTCTAAACACTTCATGAGATAGTGGATAACCACATTATGAACCAAAGTGTTGAATTTTTTATATTCTTGGGGGTCATATATTAGTCATCTGATGGAATGCTGTACCATCAAAGTCGAAGAGCTGACTAGCATTATGTGTCAATAAATCTCTCATTATATGATTGCTCTCTAAGGATTCAACAATATCCAAAGTATCTTATAGAATTGTCATCCACGAGAAGACAAAACCTATCTTTGAGAAGACAAAGTTGACAGAAACCATGTTTGGAGGTAAAAGTTGGCCCTGTATTGTATCAATATCTAAACAAGAAGAATGTTCAACATCCCTATTAAACACGATTTAAGAATTCATACAAGATATTTGGACTATGCAAGCTTGATTTGGAAATCCAAATGAGCGAACGAACATTTATGATGAAATCGATTTCCATAATCACAAACAAAAGCAATTTATTCTATCTTCAAGGCAATAAGAACTCAAACAATTATAAAAGACATTTCTGTAGCAACACATCCTCAGCAACAGAAACTTCCAAAAATACAGTAAATAACATAACAACACAATGACAATGTCCTTATCAATTCAAATGTTCTCTATCCAGCAATACAGTTTTACAAACACCACACGAATACACAGAGACTCTCTGCAAAAACAATACCATTCAAAATTTGAAACACAGTTACATTTTTAGGCCTGGCAAAGGCATCTCTTCCCTTGCGCCATCTTCCTTCCTCTACTTATATATTCTCCTTTGTTTCTTCACGCCATTCTCTATGCAGCCTCCACTCCTCTTTTAGAACTCTGTCTTGTTTCCTCTTTTTCAGCATTTTTGTTCTGCCCCTCTTCAAAATTGACTCGGCCAAGGAAAGATCGATGCCTAACTACCCTTCCTCCAACAACAACTTTTCATAACTAATTCCTGGGAGTGGAACGATGCTCCTACATCAGACTCCCCAAGAGGCAAAAGAATTCATTAGCTCCTACTCATGAAGGTAACATTATCGTTCAGCTTCACTTTCTTTTTCCGCTTCTTCCAATTGTCTTGCCTTCACATCCCTTGTCGTTCCCTCTCCGAATTCACTCTATGCTTACATTTTCTCTTTATGATTTTCTCCTTATGCATTTGTTTACTCACCACTTTCTTCTAATATCTTCACCTTTTGATTTCTTTGTCAACTTCAAATTCCCATGATGATCTTTTGTCTTTACAGTCATTAACGGGTATCATCCCAAAGGAAAATAAAACCTCATCCTTACAGTGTGTAACGAAAGTTACCTCATAAGGCTTTACTTCTGCAACGTCATCTTTTAACAATAGATCATTTGCATCTCCAACATCCCTAGGTTCTTTCACTACAATCTCAATTGAACCTTTTGCACTTTCTTTCTCTACTATAATCTGTTTCACTAAGTCTGCACTTTCACTATCAATATGCTCTTTCGAACTAAACTTTGCCTTTAATTGCATATTCGCCTTTGCAAACATGGAGTTGTCTTCCTCTTCATTACAGTTGTCATCTTCAGAAATGAGAACATGAACCAAATTTTCTCCCTCATTGAACTTTGAACCACTTCAAGCATCATCTTTCCTCAAATTATTAAGACGACCAAAGTCTAAGCTTTCTAAACTCTGGAAATCAATAACTTTATTATTTTCTGTCACTTGGTAATCTTCTTCCTTAACATCTACAAAATGTTCGTAGTCTTCATTACCATCTTCGTTCTTTTCTACAATGTTTTCCACAAGACATGGCTCTGCTACAAACTTGCTATCTTTGGCTTCTCTCGTATTCCCTGCAATCACAATAGCATTAGGAAAACAATTATTTTCCAATGCAACCATTCTTCTTGCAATCATGTTCAACTTCTCACAGATTTTTCTTTCCTCTACTTCGTCCCAATACTCATCCCAAGACGAAATTCTTGCGGGTCTTCTTACACTAATCCCCATCCTTCTCACTGCTGCATTCCATTGCACTTACTCTGCAATCTTCTTCTCTTCTCTACCCGCAGCTGGCACAAACTGCCTCCCTCCGACAAATTTGCTTGCACACTCAGGAACACTAGCTCTAATACCAATTGATGGGCTCAATTTCCATAATCACAAACAAAAGCAACTTATTCTGTCTTCAAGGCAACAAGAACTCAAATAATCATAAAAGACAATTCTATAGCAACACATCCATAGCGACAGAAACTTCCAAATATACAGTAAATAACATAACAACACAATGACAATGTCCTAATCAATTCAAATGTTCTCTAATCTACAATACCGTTTTACAAACACCACATGAATAAGCAGAGACTCTCTACAAAAACAATACCATTCAAAATCTGAAACACAAAGTTACATTTGCTGGCCTGTCAAACACCTTCTTCCCTTGCTCCATCTCCCTTCCTCTACGTACAAATTCTCCCTTGGCAGATTCATTCACGCCATTCTCTACACAGCCTCCTCTCCTCTTTTGGAACTCTGTCCCGTTTCCCCTTTTTCACAGATTCCATTCTGCCCCTCTTCAAAACTGACCTGGCCAAGGAAAGATCGATGCCTAACTACCCTAACTGCATCCAATAACAACTTTTCATAACTAATTCTAGGGAGTGGAACGATGCTCCTGCATCGATTTACCTTCATCATAGACATAGTCAAAGATCCTCCAGAAGTTAAAGAAATTTGGTAATGTGCACATGTTTATATGTCACAATGTAGATAAAAAGAGCTGTATACCTCCTATTGTCAAAGAACAACGAACTCACCATGACAAGTGCAAGTATGGGAAGAAGATGGAATTTATTGGCAGATAATTGTGGAGGGGGATGCAATCTTGCAAATCTCTCACTGTATGTGTGGCTAAATGCAACACTTAAAGGATCACTAATACCTCCAAAAAGAGATTGATCTTCTAGTCATCCTCGGAGTCGTTTGCAAAGCCAAATCTATGGAGGTGACTGGTTTACAAAGGTAAAGATCCAATCATCTTTGATTGAGAAAGCACCCAAACATAATATAGGAAACCCTCTTGAATCTTTGCACGGATAAAAATATGTCCCTTGATTACTTTAGTAAGCAAGGCACTTGAAAACAAACTACTCTTATCTTTCCCATCAGCCTAGCAAATATGGTAGTTGTGTCGTTTCACAAGTGATGAGAGAAAACCTTCAACTAAATAAAAGGAATCTTGTGGTGAAGAATCCAATGATTTTTTCTAGTGTTCAGGGTTTTGAATGCATTCAAGGGTCTTGTTGGCACACTTTTCTAAATAGTTTATAGTAGCTCCCTCATTTGTTTTGTTTCGTTCGTGCTCGGATTCGTAACGAATGCTTGGATACTGCTGTCAGTGGAAAGAAAGCTGAAATTGGGACCAAATAGAACAAGTGAAGAAGAGCAAGGTGATGTCTTATGGACAGAAAGGGTAGTAGGGGGGCATGTGGCCCTAACCAATGTGTAAATACCTACACTGGGTGCTGAGAAAGTTGAAACTGGGACCACATAGAACAAGTAAAGGAGAGTAAGGTGACCTTTTATGAAAGAAAGCACCACTAATGGCTGGCATGTGGGTCCTAACACTAACAAGGATATAAAAGATGAGAAACCAATATCCAGGACTGCTTTGTAGACAAAACAAATCAGTTGAAAGAAAGCCTAATATATCAACAAAATTTAAACCCACATGGAACCATGATGAAAACGCTTATATCCAAGCTAAAATTAAGTGAAAAGCAACAATATTGATAGTCAAAGTGAGAACTAGCTCACATCATCTTAGATGTGAAACTGCCATAAGGCCAACACCTAAGGTGGAATGGAAAATGAGAACATACATATTTTGAAAAAGGAGTGTGATGAAAACAGGATGGCGCTACAACATAAATTGCTCAGCTTATAGAAACATCCATATCAATAATGAAGAAACCTTCTGAGTGGACAATCTAAACACTTTGTTTAAGGAGGCAAGGTTGGACAAACTCGAGACTATTTGATGAACAATCCACTGTGAAAAATCAGACATCAGGAGGAATTTATTAACTTGATAAAGTTTTGATGTCCTTGTGTCTCACAATTGGGTTTGTGTGCTGCTCGTGTATCACTGCTCTCGGACCCATAGACTGTTTTGGTCTCATGAAGATAATTCAAATCTTTCGTTCATTCATGGCATTGATATGGCACAAATGACCATGAGGCCAAGAGGCGGCGACTGTCATCTGAAGATGGCATTCCTCAAGATTTTATCTCGGGCAGCAAAAGAGGAATTTACTTAATCTAAAACACGAATTACAACTCACTATTCTATGATACCTGTATATTGTAAATCTACTATAATGAGGCTTTAAGCATAGCAACAGTAAAATCTTGACCACCCTGTTAAGTCACATTTTAACTGACAAGGGAATTTGAAAAGCAAAATAATGCAAGAAGTACATATCTCAGGGATTTCTACATGCTATACCCAAGCCAGACACAATCCCCACCACAAGTATCCAGGGCAATACGACTTCTTAACACATATCCAGGGTTTATGACACATAACAAAGAGTCTTTCCCTTCCCCTTAAAGTTAAACCCATTGAAGCGTGTTTCTTAACAAATTCAAGCAAGAGAGCATAAATCCCGATTAAGTGAAGTGTTAACATGAATACACATACTTGTTATTGAGGGGATCAGCATAGCAGCATAACAGTTTTTGCAACGTTTCCATAACGACACCAACACAATCACGGCCACTCTGAGGAATTTTTGATCGCCTACTGAGCTACTTGCCACTTCTCATTTTTTACTTCAAACCCATTGTGCAAACGTGACACCCAATATAAATTTACAGGCTGCTCCCTATAAAGATTTAGCCTTTGAATTTATTTTTTTCTCTAATCATTTCTGGCCAACTTGTAATCAACGCACACAGAGAAAATGTGAAATGTTGTTTTGGAGTTATGTTGTTTACTTTCAAACCGCAATTACGTGTCATCATTTTTTGATTGTGGGCATTGACAGCGAAACACGGTTTTCTTTACCGGATGAGCAGGGCCGTGATTTAACAGAGCAACAACGTTGGACGAGGTATTATCTTGGAAGGATTCAATACCACTTCTTTCATTCGTACATTCCGTCTGTAACACGTATTTCTGTGGAATCCGCTTTTTGTTAGCCGTACTGACATAATATGGACGAACAAGAGTTGAGGATATTAATTACTTTAATATGAAATTTAAATATACTTAATTTATAGATTGGTATTAATTTAATTTCTCTTGGCATTAGAATTGTATATTAATCGGTATGAAATTTAAATATACTTAATTTTTAGATTGCTGTTGATTTAGTTTCTCTTGGCATTAATCGGTAAAAATATAAATATAATTATGGTTATACTATTTAACTAATTTATGTATATTTATTTTTATAACATATAAAATATATTTTTGATAATAAAGCAACCAAAACAAGGGGCTGACCCGTTACAAAAGAACAGAGTAAGTACGAGAAGTGTCACCACTAACAACACACTAACAGAACCAGCACACCCTATACCTTTCTTTAAAATCAAAAACATGAAACGAGTTGCAAGAGGACCAACATTAATAGCAAAATTGGTAACCCAACCGTGATCACCAGTAGGAAAAGTTCTAGCAAAGTGAAAAATAGAGACCCAGATAACCAAAATATTAGAATAAAACCACCTACCACTACCAGTCTTGGTCATACGATAATCAGAGTCAATAACCACAGGAAATAATAAGTCCTTAAAGGTCACCCACCACCAACAAGAGTTTAAAACCAACATTAAAAACAGAAGGAAAGTCATTTGGGGTTGTTCCCCCCATCATTAAGCAGCAACTTGAACTAGTCTTCCACCAAAAACTGGAATAGTTTCCCTTCATCCTTCTTTGTCGCCGAAGTCTTCAGATTCTCATGATGGAGGAGGTGAAGAGTCATGGTCGTCGAGTGCATCACCTTCACTGCAAAGTCTGCCAACCTATTGAAACTAGTGCCAAGATCCTTGACTTTACCTTGCAACAGTTGTAAATCTTCCTTAGCACCAAGATCCTTGACTTTACCTTGCAACAGTTGTAAATCTTCCTTAATTTGATGCAGCTCTGACTTATAGTCCTCTTTTCTATCATCTGAGGCACCAACTTTGTCCTCCTTAGACTCTTTCACATCCTCGCTATCCTCCTTAACGGTATCCTCCCCCGGCAAGCCCAAAGGTGAAGTAGCAGTAAGAGGGGACTCCCTATTGTTTCCTCTCGACACTTTCTTTATCGAAAAATCCACTGAATTGAGTTTGAAGCTAGCTGACACATGTGTGGATTCCTGGCTTCTCTCTCCTCCCTCCATCGTCGGGGTAGCTTTGCCCTTCCCCTTATCAAAAATTGTCTTCCTCCTTATCTTTTATCTTCTTCCCCTTCTTGTTCTTTTCTTCAATTTTTTATTTTTTCCTCCCTTCTTCCTCCTCAGAATCCACCTCTTCCTCATCCACCTCAAGATACATTTTCCTCACCACCTTCTGCTTGACACAGGATTTGGAAGCAATTCTATGGGACCTCCTCCTGCTGTCATTATCATCTTCTTCCTCCGTAGAGTCAATGTTGATCTACACTTCCCCACCTTTTCAGCGGGACCCCAACAAGTATCTTTAGTGTTTTTACCCGTGGCAATGGGCATTTTAGAGGACGGGATCGGTTGAGAAGGGGAAACAACATTCTCTTTAGGGTTGTTAGCAGGGATGGTGGTCGTGTCTTGCATGGAAACAATTCTGGGAGGACACAGGGCACAATGAAAATTATACAACAGAAGGATAAGCCCTTGGTGGAGGATACAATCATTTTGATTGGTGTTTTTCTTCATCCTCACATCCATGACCGAAGCTTCCAAAGTATGCAGCTAAAAGAAAGGGATGGAGATCTCTTCATTATAGCGAAAATGATTTGACAAAGGGAAATGGTAATTGCAACAGGTCCCAAAATGACCCTCAAGAGTGAGATACTTCATCAGAATTAGGCATACCTCATTCCACGGTTCAGGTAGCTCGTTGTGTTTGAAACCCCCACAGAAACGAACAGAAACCTTCATTTTTTTGAAGAATCGATTCACACTAGTGTGGTCCTTGCTCTTGGTAACCTTCCTCCACTTTCTTCCCTCCAAGGACAACCTTGTAGCTTGAGCTATAACTTCTTCATTTATCTCGAAGGTGATACCATTTATGGTAACCTTACGATCTTCCCAAGTATCGACAAGGTGCATTGAGATGATTTTATCATTTCCCTCCATGGCTTCCATTTAAGGGAAAAACCCACCTTCTCTCAGGTACATGACAACACAAGGGTTTGAAAGAAACCCATCCTTAATTTTTTATGGTTCCACCCTGACCATATCCCCTCCCATCTCGGCGCTAAACTCTGAAAACTGCACTTCCTCCTGAGACTTCAGAGACATCCTAGCCAGGATCCTAATACTAAACACAGTCAAGAACCTTACGCAACTCAAGCAACCGTTGCAGAAAACCAGCGTCACATGAATAGTGGCAATTAGGACATCACTATTCACCTTAATGAAAAGATGGAAACTTTACCCGAATAAAGTACTATTCACATGAGTAGGCATTTTAAAAACAATAAATGCCCTTAAATTAATATGATTACTAATCTTGGAATTAAAAGGATCATAAAGCATGGTCATCTTTTCACTAGCCACAGATCTTGTGCAAATCCCTACGCTATCTTTTCTCTTTAAATTCCCCGTACAACCACCATATATGGTAATAATATCCCCTCTTATCTGAGATTTACCATTATTAAAACTATTTTCATCTTTGCATTTGAAATTTGAATTCATGCAACTCCTCATGATTCTGCTAGTCGCCTTTCTCCGCCAATAAGAATTACCAATAATGTGCCTCATCATTAGGGTTTAATAGTACTTTCCCTCCCAACGAGCACTTTGGTATGCGTCGTTAGCGACCTTATATTTCTCTAGCACTTGTTCCCATGGATGGTTAGACCACTAGCCGCCAGCGCATTCCCTTTTCTATTAATGTGTTGTAATTTGATTTCCTCAAGCCTCGTGAGGAACATCCAAATATCCTACAACAGACTAGACATACGCCAACTATCCTTAAAGTTACCTTTGACCATCTCAATCACAATTTTTGAGTCTCTCTCAATAATAGACTTCATGAGTCCCACAGTAACAACAACTTTAAGACCCCATAATAAGGTTGAGATCTCCGCCACATTAGTGGTAGCCTTACCAAGGCTCACTGCATAAGAAATATACATCCGCCCACGATGATCCCTAATAATACCTCCACCTGCAGCAAACCCACTGCATGAAGCCCCATCAAAATTAAGTTTGTAGAACGTGTCAACCGGGGGGGTCCAGTGGGTATTCCTCCTCGCCAACACCTTAGAATTATCAAAATCAAAAAAGGCTTTAGAAAGCTTCCATTCACGAGCCAAACTATAGTCCACATTAATAGGAGTTAGGTAATTTCCATCGACAAGTCTCAAGGTTCTCCATTAGTAGATTAACAATTGTTCTAACAGTACCTTCAATATCACTTTCCTCCCCATGAAACACCCTATTATTCCTCTCCTTCCAAAGGCTCTAGCACACATGCGGGGGTATAAATTTCTAGAGTAAGCGAATGAGCGGATACTTAGAATGGTGCCTCCAATTAATCATAAATTGAGTGACATTCTCCATGAACACCCAATTCAGCTACAGCTTGGCAATGATTCTTGACCACACATTAAAAGCATAGGGACAATGGATTAAGAGATTATTTATGGTCTCTTCCTGACTTTTACACATCACACATCTGTTAACCAAATGGATTCCCCTCTTTTGGAGGTTGTCCAGAGTGAGGATCTTGTCGTGCATAACCGTCCACCAAAAAAAAAAATATTTTAGGGATCAACTCGGTATTCCAAACACTTCTCCACATTTTCTCATCCACCAAGTTCTTGGAAATGAATAAGTATGCAAATTTGGCAGTGATCTCCCACGACATGTTATGGCACCAATCTCCCCCGACATGTTATGGCACCAGATAAATTTGTCCTCTATCTGAGAAATAGGGATTCTGACCCCCTCCATTAGCTTCTAAATCTCTGAAACAAAGTGAAGAACCTGAGATTGGTCATTATTGTTAGAAACACTGAGAGGGGGGGGTGAATCAGTGTTTGTCTATTTATTACTTTTCAGCAACTTAAACATAAATCAAACATACATTCAATGAAGCTTAACATAAGAACTCATAACACGTGATATGATTACAGGGAAACCTTGATCAGAGGAAAACCCCGGTGGGAATTAGTACCCACAAATATTGTACTACTATAATGAACCTATTAAAGTTCCTTTGCCCTGTTAGAAGCAGTCTTTACAATGCAAGTACAATGACCTGGTTAAAGGTCTGACCCTATTAGGAGTCTTTTACAAAACCCTGTTAAAGGTATATGGCTCACTGCCTAGGCTCACTTCCCAATAGGATGAAGGCTACAACCTTCTAATAGTTGATATACACTATATCAAAAGTGAACTGCTATGATGACACTGTTGTCTGATCAGTTCCGTGTATGCACGAATGCTCTTACTCTCTTAAAGAGCTTTATCTCATGCTGACTTCATCATATTGTTCTTCTATATCTTTCTCTTTCATATTGATCGACACTTGTAACATAACTTTACATTACATACTTATATGTTCATACCTGAATAGACGTGACCCAAAATAAGACTTATGGTCGGCCCTAAAACATAATACACAATGCTTCCGAGCAAGTCGGCTTAAGCGTGTTTACAATAATACTAATTACATCATTACAAACATATGATCAAAGGCACTAGGTCGTTACATAACAAAATAATTCACGCTGATCAAAACACTAGTCGGCTTCCATGCCCTGTCTTCTGGACTGCTGGTGTACTGATCTGTCTGTAACTTCTCCGTACTATCATGTTGTACCATGCATGTCTGGACTTAGTATTTAGACGTCACATAGAACATATATCTAAATGCGCATACTCTGATTTGATCTCTCACACGTGCGCTGATGTGTTGATCGTTGTATATCTCTGTCTGCCCTGTTTCCATACTTAGTCATTTTATCTTCTAAGTTATCTTTGACAAAAACTTAATATGACTTTGTTGCCATGATGACAACACAAAAATAGTCATATGTCCTCTAGGAGTCAACTTGCCAACAATTATAATCCTCCGCCAACTTTTTCCATTTCCGATCATGAGAAATATAGTCCTTCACTCTTCTCCCAAAGAAATTTTCAAAATGGTCCCTACTATGGAAAAACATGTCCATACCAAGGGGTTTATCTCCTATCCACCAATCCTCCCAGAATCTAATCAGATTGACATTTCCCAAAATCTATTTCATCCCAGATTCTAGGACTCTCTTGCACTTTGAAATGAAGTTCCAAATCTTAGAACCCGTCGATAATCCTTGGCTATAAGGAAAGTGAGAGGAGTTGATTAAATATGTTCAAAAACATATTAATAATATAGTATATTATTTTGATGGATTATAATATATTAACAAGTGCCACAAAGTGCCACTACTTGTCTTTTAGTTTAGAAATTAATTGTAACTATAGAAGTTAAATATTATAATATAACTTTAAATGTTTCACAAATTAAATAGAGTTTAGTTGGTGATATTATTTTTCATAGATTAAATAGAGTTTAGTTGGTGATAGAATTTTCTAAAATACAAGAATTTAATAAATTTTGTGGAATATAATTTTCTAAAATATAAGAATTTAATGCACTTGATAGTTGGGAAGAATTAATGTCTATATATAATAGTGAGGAAAAATACCATGATAAATTAGATGAAATATATTTCTTTAAATCATTTGTAAAAGAAGCAATCATGATTAACAATATTTTTGGAATGTTTCATACTTATCAAAAAATTTTACCTATTTCATAGTTTGGTGATTACTTGTAATATAATTATATATTTGTATATATAATTTCAACAAATAAATTTTATACAAGTGTATATATTTATATTAATAAATATATATATATGGGTAAGTGCACAAAGATGGGGGACCAAAAAGGGGTATAAAATGCCACTTTTTTCTTAAAATTAGCAAACTCTGAACTTTGACGAGAAATTGAAGATAGTTAGAGTCAAAATTTCAAGATGCAACAAGAATAAGAGTTGTACTCCGAATCTAGTTTCTAAACTACTAATTTTTTTTAAATGGTGGAATTTAAGACCCTCAAAAAGGGGGAGCACAAAAGGTGGTCATGTTTTTTGTGAAAAAACATAACATAGTGTCTGGTGTGCTCCCCCTAAAATGTTAACTTTTTTTTGAATATTTTTAATTGCTCTAGTGAGAAGTTAGCTAACACCGCGTAGTTTATCTTGAATTTTTCTGCTAATTTTTTAATGAATATATGATTTTTTACGAATTTTCTGAGTGGACACATCCTTAAAAACAAGAAATTTGTGTGTGATCCCCCTAGAATCATTAAAAACTAATCAAAAATCAAAACTTGTTTTTAAAGTGTGTAGAATGGAGTCTAGTTTCTAAAAAAGTAACTTGTTGCAAAATTTGACGAATGAGCCAAAATCTAAGCCCAAAATACTACACATTAGTTTTTGACAAAAATCAGACATACATACAAAATAAATTAGAGATGAAAAGCTTAACATAATCAAAATTCAAGATAAATTATATGGTTAGATAGCTAACAAAGAGATCTACAATATCAAGTCATCTAATTTTATCGTTATTGAACCACAAGTAAACCTAACAGCGAGCACACAAAAAAAGATGCAATTTTTTTGTATGTTTGTTGAAAAACACATCTCAGACTTGTTTGAATCCTCCAAGCCTTTGGGTGGGATCTCCAAGGCAAATCCAAGCCTTAGGCTTGGTGGATTCCAATGCATTTAAAAGTGCGTACATGGTGTTATGCGTACGTGCTATTCAAATTTATAGTTTACATAGCGTGCACATGCTATGTAACAATAAGAAAAGGCTTAAGGGAGAGAGAGAGAGAGAGAGAGAGAATGGTTTGTATTACAAAACTGTAAGAGTTTGTTACACCTTTGATAATGATTTTATTGTGTCAAGTTAGGCCCAAATGCATTGCATGACCCTTACATAATTCAGAATCCTTGGGAATTTATAGAATATAGAAGATTGATTTCCATCTAGTTCATGCCTAGTGCACCTTTTGTTTCCTAATGGATCGTAGGTGGTCCTAGGACCCCTTAGGTCCCATTACGACCCATTATGACACATCATGACCCATTAAGACACCTTAGGACCCATTAGGACTCCTTACCACACATTACTATATTGAATTAATGTAGTTGCAATCCTATGTTCATCAAGAATATACCTTGAATAATGGAGTAATATATCATACAATTCCTTAATAATTTCATTCTTAAAAGAATTCATAACTAGATTCTTCATACCTAGCTTTCTTCTTGATCGTTATAATACCTTCTCCTCAACTGAATATTTTTAATCAACATGGGTTCTAATGTGTTTGAATGGGTCCTAAAGCATTGTAAGGGTTTGTAATGGGTCTTAAGGGGCCATAGGACTAGTTAGGACCCATTATGACCCCTTATGATATATTAGGACAAATCATAACCCATTAATGTGTCCTATGATGGTTAATGTGTTCTAAGGGGTCCTAATGGGTTGTAATGTGTCATGATGGGTCATAATGTGTCATAAGGGGTCATAATGGGTTTTAGGTGGTCCTAAGACCCCTTATGACCCATTACAACCCATTATGACACATTAGGACCCATTAGGGCCCCTTACCACACATTAGTATATTGAATAGATGTAGTTGCAATCCAATGTTCATCAAGAATATTCCTTGCACCATGGAGTAATATATATCATGTAATTCTTAATGGGTCCTAAGGTGTTGTGAGACCTACATTAGACTGTCATAGTTTTACTGCTTTTATTTATGCTTTCAGTTGTTTTATGCTTAGACATACTTTGACTATTGGAGACTCCTATGTATTTGAGGATCTATTGAATCCTATGTTATATATTCAGTACTTGATTATGTAATTAGGGTACACTTGAGATACTACATATTTTGATTCAGTTCAATTTATGATGATGTCATATATATGAGATTTATTGTGTAGGGGTAATTATGATGGAACTTGGTTTAGGAAACCGATTATATATTTATTTAAGTTTCAAATACAGATATAGTTTATATGAAATGTATTATTGATATCATGTTATTATTTCATATCATGTTGTTTTGAACCTATTGATGTGTGCAATGAGTGTGCAGGGATAGTTGACCATAGATCTAAATCGAGGACCCAATATTGGAACCTATGTGAAATTCTGTGCTTTCCAAGGTCTTGTTTATATAAAGAAACATGGACCTCATTATATATGTGTTTTATTCGTAAATGTGGTTTGCATGTGTGTATTTAAATTAGTTGATGTTAATGTGAAAAAGCCATGTCATTTGTTTTAATTCATTGTGCCAAATTTGGCAATTATTGCAATTTAATGTTGACATGGCTAGTAAAGGGAACCATGGTTAGGTGTAGAGTTAAATAAAGTTACCTATGTGTAGTACCCAAGCTCACCCCAAGGTTAGAAGTTTCTAGATGGTCAACTTGATTTATAAATCCGTGGGTTAACTTCAGGGGTAGTTTAGGAGGGTCTTTTGGGCTCCTAGAAGGTAACCGGGGTCAGTTTTAGCTACCCAACTTGGCACCCTAGGGGTTGTATGCACCCTAAAATGGTCGCCTAGACTATGGGCCCCATTTATCATTTTATCAATTTATCAATTTCTGAATCAATGCTTTGGAACATTTTCAATTCAAATCAATTTCCTTAATCAAATTGTAATTTATTCAATTATTCAATTATTTCAATATTTCCTAAGGTTTGATCATTTTTATTTAATTAAAATATTTAATCTCCCTTTTAATTAAATAAAATTCCTCTTATTTAATTAAAAGATTTAATCTCACTTTTAATTAAACTCATCTTATTTAATTTAATTAAAATCCTCCTATTTAATTAAATAAAATTCTTCTAATTTATTTAATTGAAAGAAAACCCCTCTTTTAATTAAATAAATAAAAATCCCCACTTAAAGCACTTTATTTGTTGAAAAAGGAAATAAATTAAATAAAATCCC
>MU225642.1:4428630-4440714 GCA_018584345.1 Thuja plicata
TTTAGATTAATTTATTTTCATGCATTGTTATCATATAGAGTAGATCTCATTTTCATGCATTGAATCTCTCATTTCATGGTGTACTTGCATGGGCACTAACTAGGTCAATCTGAGGACCTCCATTTCACACCTTTGCACTCCATGACTAGAGAGCTATGGATTGATATTTGAGGCCTCATTCTTGAGCAACCTTGGATGGAATGATTCATAGAAGTGTGTCAACATTTTAGCACACAGGGGTTAGGGGTCATTTTCAGGCATTAATGAGCCTCTAAACTTATTTATTGCTCCCCTAAAGTCTCATTTTCAAATTTGAGCGAATTTGAAGAGGAGTGTAACTTTGGTTAACCTCTCTCTTCTTCCCAAGTTGCATTTAACTCCACTCATTGAGAATTAAGGCAAGTGGGAAGAAAGGGATGGTTAGGGTCACCTCACCCTTTGGATAGTCTTTGAAGTTTGTCTATTTAGGGAAGGTTTTGGGATGAGTTGGGTGTTCACCCACTCTCTACCCTTAGAGACAGATTTCATAATTTGAAAGAGCTTTTGGAGAAGAAGGATATCTCCTCACCAAATTTCAACCCATCTTAGCTTTGGAATAAGATTAGATCTTTTAGAAGTAAATTTGTTTGTGTTCATGTGTTTTCTTGAGCTTGAAACTCCATTAATGAAGTCATATATATATATATATATATTAAAGTTAGAATTTTGGTGATTTATTTTAAGGTGTTTTACTTTGTGTTGAATTTGAATGGGTTTCTTCAAGGCACACTCACCCTTGGAAGGGAAGAGTAACCTTTAATGGGGTGGCAGGAAGGACTCCATTTTAGTGTAGAGTTTCCCATGTGAGGAGGGAAAGATGTGGGGTTTCATGATACCCATGATGTCAAGAAGGGCCTAAGGGCACCTGAGGGGCATAAGGAGGTTATTATTCATGACTGCATCTCATGGAGATGTTCATTTCAAGTCCATGTGTGGTTTGAGGTTTTTATTCTTTGTTTACTTGGATTCTCCTACTGAGAAGGTCTACCACCACCCTTGTTTTCAGGAAGGCCTTATGGAGACCTTCCTCCTGTTCAACCTTGTTATCGGAAGCTTTCTTGTTTATGAGCTCATGTGAGTGTCTTCTGTAAGTTGAGTGTTGTATGTTTGTATCCTGTTCTAAATTGGATCCCCAAGCTCAGGGGTGACCTTGTAAAGGTCTAGGTTGGGAGGTGAGCCTCCATGGTCAACCCTCACCCTACAGGTTTTCTCAGTTGGAATGGAGGATTTGCTATTGCATGAGCGGTGGGAATATGGATTCTGGAAGTTATATATTTGTAACCTTTGGTGTCTTTGGAATTTCATGATTTCTTAGCTTGTATTTAGTTCTTTAGTAAATGTGTAATCTTTAAGTATTTGTTAGCTTTTAGACCTTTTTAAAAGATGGAGGTCCTATGAAAATGTAACCTATTTTATTTTATAATTTGGAAAATAATTTTAGAGACTATGTTATGTAAGTTTACTAAATTCCATTGAATTAACATTTGAATGGTTAGCACAAATTATAGACAAACACTGTTTTAAAATGATCAACTTCAAGCTATTTGGTGGCATAGATTTGCTTATAGTAAAGTTTAAGACCTTTAGAATGCATAAATATCTTATTGCTTGTGTATACACCTTTGTTCCTATGGTAAATTTCACCTTAGTATGGTTCATGCAAACAAGAGAATTTGAGGTATATATAAAATAGTGGGAAATCTATTTGATTTTTATGTCATTGTTAAAACTAAATAGTATATTCTTCATCATAGAAAGAATGAAAGTTTTAATAATAGAATTAGTGTTTTTCTTTTTTTATGTTCTTGAGAGGAGAAATAAATATATTTTTCTTAACACTTAATAGATTTTAGAAAAAATTTCAAAAAATAAAATAAAAATGCATGAATTTAAAAATTCTTTCCACCAAGTTGTGGAGATTAAAAGATAGATTTTATTGAGGAAATAAAATTTTAAAAAAAATTATGGGACATGCCCACTGTTTAGGTACAGACATTTTTTTTACTTCACCAGTCATTTTTCTATTATTATAATATCTAGTTTTCTTTTAACTACGTCTTTATTCTTTCATTAATACTTTATATTTATATTAATCCATGTTAAAAAAAAAAAAGAGAAAGTAAGAAAAGTAAAAAAAATTAAAAAAATAAGAGTTTTGGGCGGGGAGGGTTGAAGCCCTACCCCGGCCCGCATTTGGCATGGGTGGAAAACAATGGGGGGGACGACGTTAATCGTGGCCGACCGCCCCACCCCCTGTGACCTCACAATGGGTATGGGGGGACATGACTCTGCTAGCTCCCCACCCTTTGTTTTCTCCGCCCACTCCCTAGCTTCACCGCCTCTGCGGGGAGTTAAACACTTTTCGATGCCGTCCACCTTGCCCAGCGCCGCCGCCTGTGGCTACTTTTTTGCCCCCTACGGAACTCCTTTCATAAGGATTTTTAGGTTTTGAACGAAAGACTTTAAAGTTTATATATATTTTGTTCATATTTTAAAAAAGAGAGGATTTAAATTTCGTATGGAATATATATTATTTTAGGTTAAATTTATTTATTTTGGCATGCTTATTGTTTGGGATAAAATTAATATAGAAAGATGCATTTTAGATATCTAACAATGTAGGTTGAATTAATTTTGTTATTAAAGATTAGATTTGATTTAATAAAATTAGATATTTATTTTTATATATAATTATAATTATTGTACGAGGTTGAATTTAAAAAGATTTGATTTTATATATGTTAATATTGTTAGATTAGTTTAGATTGAAAATGGTTTATTTTAGATTAGATGTAATGGGAGTAAATTTTAGGTAGTATTCTTTTAATATTCCATTTAATATTTTAATTAGATCCTATTATAGATATGATATTAAGAGAAGGAATTGACTTATTAGTAGATTAAATTTAGTGGAATAAGGTAGAGTAAATTTATAAAGATTAGATTTTAAATCAGCTTTAGGTTTTAAACTAAATTTGATTTCATGATAGATTTCTTTTCCAAGAATGTTTTAACATTGTTATTAATTAGATTACTGATTTACACTTATTCTTAAAGGTTAGATCATTTTATAGTTTAAGTAAACATTGGAATTTTAGTTTCTTTCATATGATAGAACTCTTACGCTGATTATCGCACTTTGTCGAATAGTGGGTTTAGACCTCCCCTATCGTTGTGATGGACCCTTTTATTGATGTTTTCATTTTCTGTTGACCATTTTTGCGCACGGTTGACTTTTTGTCAACCGTGGTTAAACCTTGTCTATTCTTCCCAATTTTTGAACCAAGTGTTCCTTGTACCCTCTAGACCATAGGATTCCAATTTAACGTCATTCGGTGATGGTTGACCTTTTGGTCAACTCTAGTTGAATTTTGGGTCAACTATCTAAAATTTGCATGCGTGAGTCTTCCTAAGGGTTTGGCAGACCCTTGTAACTTTCTTTCATGCATTTCGAAGTATAGTTGACTTTTGGTCAATTCTAGTTGACTTTTGGTCAGCTATCTTGGTTTATGTGCAAATCGAAGCCTATAGCTTAAGGATCCCTGTAGGATAGCTCTGAAAGCTATTCCTCCTATTTTGACCTCTTATGTTACTTTTTCTCTTTTGCACCATTTTGCATGTGCATGTTACCTTTGAGGTAGCTTAGTTAACCTCTTTAGTGTGTTATTACAATTTTTTATTGTGTTTTTTTTCCCAACTTTTGGGCATGATAGGTGTCCTAGGACCACCTACGACCCATTATGACCCCCTATGATACAATAGGACCACTTAAAACCCATTAGTGTGTCCTACGATGGTTAATGTGTTCTAAGGGGTCATAATGGGTTATGATGTGTCTTGATGGGTCCTAATGTGTCATAAAGGGTCATAATGGGTCACCTTAGGACCCTTATCTCATGATTTCCAATAATTAGGACCCATTAAGACATCTTAGGACCCTTATCTCATGATTGCTAATAATTATAATATTGAGGACCCTTTAAGATTGCTAAGAATACATTTAAGGGGTCATAAGGGGTTCTAGGTCACATTAATTCCCTTAAGAGCCCTTATGACCCTTTAAGACCCCTAAGAATGCATCTTAGGGGTAGTAAGGGTTCATAAGGTGCCCTAGGACCCCTTAAGACCCCTTACGACTCCTTAGGACCCCTAAGTATACATCTTAGGGGTCGTAAGGGGTCATAAGGTGTCATAGGATCCCTTAAGACCCCTTAAAACCCCTTAGGACATGTAAGATGGTTGTAAGGGGTCATAAGGTGTCCTAAGACCCCTTAGGAACCCTTACAACCCTTGACAACCCCTAAGTATACATCTTAGGAGTCCTAAGGGGATGTAAGGGGTCATAAGGTGTCAAAGGACACCTTAATACCCCTTACAAGCCTTTAGCACCCCTATGAATATATCTTAGCATCCCTAAGGGATCCTAAGGGTTCATAAAGTGTCCTAGGACCCCTTAGGACCATAAGATGGTCGTAAGGGATCATAAGGTGTCCTAGGACCCATTAATGTGTCCTACAACCCCTTACAACAATTTAGGACCCCTAAGAATACATCTTAGGGGTCCTAAGGGGTTTTAAGGAGTCATAAGGTGTCATAGGATCCCTTAAGACCCCTTATGACCCATTGAGACCCGTAAGATGGTCGTAAGGGGTCATAAGGTGTCCTAGGACACATTAATGTGTCCTACAACCTTGTAAGACCCCTTACGACCCATTAGGACCCCTAAGAATTCATCTTAGGGGTAGTAAGAGGTCGTAGGGGGTCATAAGGTATCATATGACCCCTTAATACCCCGTACAACCCCTTAGGACCTGTAAGATGGTCATAAGGGGTCCTAAGGTGTCATAGGACACCTAAGAATACAACTTAGACTTCTTGAGGGGTCGTAAGGGGTCATAAGGTGTCCTAGGACCCCTTAAGAGCCCTTACAACCCATTAGGACCCCTAAGAATACATCTTAGGGGTCGTAATGAGTCATAAGGTGTCCTAGGAATCTTAGGAACCCTTACAACCCTTTAGGACTTGTAAGATGGTCTTAAGGGGTCATAAGGTGTCCTAGGACCCATTAATGTGTCCTATAATCCCTTAAGACCCCTTACGACACATTACGATCCCTGAGAATACATCTTTGGGGTTGTAAGGGATCGTAAGGGATCATAAGGTGTCATAGGACCCCTTAAGACCTCTTCCAACCTCTGAGGACCCGTAAGATAGTCATAAGAGGTAATAAGGTGTCCTAGGACACATTAACCTCTTAAGACCCCTTAAGACCCATTAGGACCCCTAAGAATACATCTTCGTGGTTGTAAGGGGTCATAAGGTGTAATAGGACACATTAATGTGTCCTATGACCACTTAAGACCCCTTAGAATCCCTATGAATACATCTCATCCTCTCTCTCACTCTCTCTCACATAACCCCTCTCTCTCTACCCTTCTCATGATGCCACCCTCTATCTCTCCACTTCTCTCCCTCTATCTCTTTCTTTCTTACCCTTTCTCTCTCTCGCCCCTTATCACCCCCTCTCTCCCTTTATCATTTTTGTTGCTAACATAAGGCGTATGTGCTATGTAAGAATACAAAAAATAGTAACAAAGCTGAGAAACTCACGAAAGAGGCCCACATTTTCTGTATACTGTCTGATTTTTGTGTTTTGTCTAACAAATATTCACTTTTCAGGGTGTTGTTGGTCACAAAGAAGCATATTTTATCAATTTGCACCACCTTTTTGTTTAAAAATCAACATCAAAGTGCAAAAGTCAATCATTCTTCACCAAAATTGATCGATTGAGGTAAGTTTTTTATTTTTACAAGTGAAATATTAATAAAGAGTCTTTTGTTTATAATTGATATGATATGAACTTGTTGAAGGCATAATTTGATATATTGTAATATATTTATAGTATAATTTGTCATAGATTTATATTATAATTTGACTTATTGTAATAGATTGATATTATAACTTCACTTATTGTAATAGATTGATATTATAATTTGAAAATTGTAATGAATTCATATGTATAAATCATAATCATGCCAATGAAACGAGCAAAGACTCTAACACTAGAAGAGCATGAAAGAGACAAAGAGAAGAAAAGGGAAATAATGAGACAACTTCGTGAACACAAAAAAATGCATACCATAGAATAAGATTTGCCTTTGGATGAGGAACATGAAACATCAATAGAAGGTAAGGGATAATTGGAATTAAAAATGCAATGAATGAGAAACTTGCGTGCAACAAGACAATTGAATTACGAAGATGCAGGCACATCATCTATGAGTTCCCAAGTTGAAGAGATGTCATCATTTAATGTTGGAGGCACACCATTATCTCATGTTGAAGGTACAACATTATCTAAATTCCAAGGTGTAGACACACAATTATATCATGTTGAAGGCACACCATTATCTACATACGAAGGTGTAGGCACAACATCGTGTCATGTTGAAGGTACGCCATTAACATCTCAAGTTGGTGAGGATCCATCTTTCACATATCAATTTCAAGGCACATCATCTTCGGTTGAAGGTACACAATTCACACATAATGTAGTTTATTTTTCTAATGTTAAGCCCACTCAATAGTTGAAAACACCTCATAGAATTGTTTATAGAAAGCCAAAATATTTGATTGATATTGATACTAACATTTTGCAAGCAATGCCTGACAAGATTCCCAAGCATACTTGCCAAAGATATGCTAACCGTATTTGGAGATTATTTTTTGATAATTTAAATGTTACATGAAGATTCCAACTATTTGTTGAAATGATAAGAAATCTAAAATTTAGGCCCGTCATGAAGATTCTTGGTCTAAGAACGGTGGATGAGTCAAGTGAAAAATCTAGTGTAAAGAATCTAATGACTGCATATGAGAGTGTGGGTTCTACATCACACACGAAAGATAGTAATGTCACACGACATCTCCTTGCATCAACAATAATAAGCACTCAAATGAACATATATCGACTCATTAGAAAGATAATAAAAGCATTAAAAATAAGTAGAAAGTCTATAATGAGACCCGTGGGAAGGCGTCAAAGAGTGGAAGATCAAAATAACTATGAGTTATGGGCATTTTACGGTAGACTACCATGAAAAGATAAAGTAATTATTGAATATTTAAAATCCTTGATTGAATAATTTTGGAAGAATAACACATGAGTATCTCCTAATAGAAGAGATGTTGTAAGAAGGAGGATTGGTAGTTGAATCTGCGTTCGACATCCGATACATTTTTTAGATTCAACATAGACACAATTCTTTGAAAAATTTATATGTATGTATCTTCAATTTAAAATTAGTCAAATATATTTTGAAATGGCTAAACCTTTCTATGTGAAGATAAATCACACGCACACAACTTGTTTTTGGAGGGTACATATTGAATTTTCTAACGATTTTGATGTTTTTAGCATATATGTATATATTTTTATTCTAACAATGTTTTGCAGGATTGTAACATAATTGACCCACCTAGATCTTCAAGGGAATTAATTACTACCACTTTATGTGAAAGAGTGGATGGTCAACAATTTTACAAGCTCTCATGCTTTAATAGTACATGCATAGATTACGGTGGTTTGCAACATTTGCCAATTTGTCAACATATGGAGAGTACACATGCAATTGGGAATGAAATAGTGGAATTTGGAAAATTTAAGACCATGGCATATGATCTAAAAGATGGAAAAGAGGCTAAAAGATGTGATTTAGTAATTGAAAATATTCCAGCGTATCAGTTCATGGATATTTTTGTGAAAAATTTGTGTATGAGTATGCAAGGAATGCACATAAAGCTCGATGGTTGGAAATGAAATTCAAGTTGTGCAAGGATACATTCCCACTTGATACCATTGTTTCAGTTGTAGAATTCGCAAAGAAATACATTCTACAACCACAAAATGAGGTCCAAGCAAAGTATTACAACTCTCAACAGGTTTCTATATTTATTCATATAGCATTCATGCATTCACCTAACAGTACTGAGGAGAATAGGAAGATATTGAGGGAGTATCATTTTTACATCAGCGATGATCACACACATTCAATAGAGTTTTTGCATAGTCGATTTCATCTATTTTACGGTGATTTGGCTAGCAGGGGCATATGATATCATCGACACATCATATGGTCAGACAATTGTGCATTGTAATTCAAGAATTCTCGAATGTTTTATTGGTTGAGAAGGATGCATAAGAAAATTGGTATTTAGTATATGTAGAATTTTACAGAGGTCGGTCATGGAAAGGGAGAGCAGGATGGTGTAGGCTCATGTATAAAAAGAGCCTTATCACATAAAGAATTAAAGTACAAAGAGAAAGCAACATTGTCAGATGCGATATATATTGTCCAGTGGTGTAATTCTACAATTGGTCCAGGTAATGAAGGTGAGTCTATGGTCTGTAGATTTTTTTGGTTGATGGATGAAACTATATTTGCACCATATGAGGATTGTTGTATACTGACATGATCAAGTGAGCTACACTCTTTTAGAAGTTCTAATGCAGGTTCACAGATCATCCACACACGGCATATGGTGTGCTTTTGTTCATCATGTACAGATGACAATTGGGATGGGTGCGAGTCAAAGGAGTGGGTCGACGAATGGTCTACACGAATTTTGAGCCCACCTGACTCCTATCACCCCCCCCCCCCCCAAAAAAAAAAAAAAACNCCCCCCCCCCCCCAAAAAAAAAAAAAAAACACTACAACTGACACAAATGGAGTCATCCATTGAATTTGACCGTTTGTTTGATCTAGTGCAACCAGATAAATTATCAACATACAAATAATCTCAAATTTAGTACTTTATCCTAACTATTCAGTAAACTAATCTCCTCATTATGTTTCTATCATTGCATACCATGTTTTTGCTATTATTGCACCTGAAGACAATGAAGAAGGGAAATATTATTATTTTTATCATTGTGTTGAGGCAAAAAATAAATTGGATCACTCGATTATAGATGGTGAAGGAATAAAATACCCTATAGGAGCATTGGTTGTAACTGGTACATGGCTTAGATAGTATGGTATGAATAACCCTAGGTTGTGGTTGTTCGAGGATTGGGAGACACACATGAAGATTCTTCATTATTCCAACCTTATCATCACATCAAATGTCCATTTGATCAGATATGGAGGAAAACCACACAATAGAACTCTTTGGAAGATTCGTGAGTCGGACCACAAGGCAATACTCAAGACAATAAAGGGTAGGAAAAATCCAGCTAGTTCATTGGACTAAAAGTTGGTAAAAAATATTGTAATGTCAAATCTATTTGAATGCATGTGCATATAACATGTATATTTTTATAGGAAGAAATTCCCTTGAATCTGCATTGGGTGGACTGTAAATTGTTCATGCATTACCCCGTATTTATAACGAGAAGTTTGTAAGATTTAATGAAAAAATTTCTCTTATATTTTTTGGGGAAATACCAAAGGTTTTTGGTGCTCGACTCTTTCCTCCTAGTGCTCTTGATGAGATAAATTGTAAACATGTTTTTCAATATTAATAAAAAAATGTCCAGGATATGAATTCTAGAAATAGTAGTCAAAAAAATTCTGGTACGGCTACACACAGGCTACTAAGACCCTATAATGTTTTGAGTAGGAAGATCTCTATGTTACCAACAAACTTTCTTGCTTCCATAAAAAATATTTTTGAGTTTTAAGGGGTCAAATTATTCAATTCCTGAAAACTGTCTTGTTATTCCCAATATGAGTGATGCATAACCAATAAGACCAATTTGGTCAAATCAATGTAATAAGGCTAATGTGAGGCTATTGTTTTCCCTTTTAGGTCAAATAAGGTTGTTATGATCAATTGAAACATGTTTTTAAGACCATTCAGCTATTTTGTAGGTTTTAAGGCAACTAGGTCATGTAATGGTCAAAGATGGTCAAAGCCACTAGAAGTGGCCAACAGTTAAAAAAATGGTGGAAAACATATTTTACATGTTGGGAAGGTCCTAGATTATTTGGAGGTCATTTGGTCATTGCAACAGTTGTAGGGACCTGATGCAGGAGCATCAAGGTTCTAGAGAGGTCATTAAGGCCAAAAGATTCAAGTTTTTGTAATGAGGCTATGTTAGGTCCATTCATTTTATTTTCATAGTTATTTGATGTCTTTTCATGCATTAGGATGCAATTGTAAGGCCCAATGAGCCACTATGTAACTATTTGACCTATAAGGCCCTAGGTTGGTCAAAGGTGGTCAAACTAGTAAAATAAGTAAGGATAACATGGAAATGGTGTTTTTGGATCATTTGAGTCATATTGGTCATATCTGGAATCTAATAAGGGTCTTTGATGTTGAATTGTCAAAATTTGCAATAATGTTGCAAAACGTTGTTGACAACTTTTGCAACATTGACAAAACTAGTTGTTAAATTAAGGGGGTAATGTCCAAAGTAGTTCAAATTGGTTGACTATAGTTATAAATTGTCTTGTAATGGTTTAAAATTCCCTCTTTAGATTGAGGGAATATAGATTTGAATTTTGGTTGAAGATCTCAATGAAAAAAACATTACATTTTAATTTTCCTGCAAAATCTGATGGTAGTCATGTGTCATTCCATTTTGATGTTGAATTTTGATCTCAAACCAATTTGGGAGTGAAGAATAAAGAGTTGGATTTCATTTTCATCAAGTTTCATGTTCTTCCATGCTTTATAAAAACAAACCCATTCATTTTTGTCAAAACTGTCACAAAACCTTCACTCTCAAGGGTTTGAATGCATTTTGTTTAATATCTTCACTTTCAACTACTGCCAAATTCTAAGATTATATATTTAGATGGTGTATTGATGTATCTAAACATTTCAATTTGTTTGGGTTCAATCCATTGCGTATTTGAAGAGATATTGTAGGCCCTAGCGTAGAAATTCATTGAAATTTGTAACTGTGATAACAAATAATCATCTTTCTTAAGGAAGGCTTCTTATGAATGCCATCAAGGAATGAATATGATGAAATCATTTTTTAAGGGACCCAAATAACCTTATTTATTCTTGGAATCATGGTGTGAAATGGTTCTTAATGTCTGATTGCATTGTTATAGAATAAATTGCATAAAATCAGTGACAATGACAATTTAAGTTTTTGGTTCCATTTCCACACGATTTGATATCACATGATAATTGAAATAATTGTGAAAAAATTGTTACAAGTTCTTCATCTTATCCCTCAAGAGAACTCATTGGTTGGACCCCATCTAATAGTTCCATAGTGTGCACAAAGGTTGACCACATTGTGTATCTTTTAAATCATTCGTTGTGGCCTTGAACCGTTTGTGCCAACAACTCTAGTTGGCTAGGTATACGCTAGTGACAATGAAAACTTTAGTGGTGATTATTCGCCAATTGGCGAATGTTGCATGTCAGCGAGCAGGGAATTGGCAATTTTTTTTCATATATTAGGTTGACCCTATTGCCTGATAATTATTAATATTGGGACCAATGCTCGGGCCCATCACCCATCGCTTTATTTAATTTTCTACTTTTCTTACACATCATCGCCAATGGAATCTAATTTTTGGTCCCTGTAAATTCTGAAAATTCACCTATAATTTATACGCAACCCAAATGGATGACCTATATTCACCAATAGTTTTATACATTTATATTTATAGGCCACCCCAAATTTGCCTGGCATTTTGCAGATGTGTGTCTCAACCCGACCCAAATTTGCCACCTTTATTAATCATTCCTTCGTATTGGACAACCCATAATCACCTCGCAAATAATGCAAGATGTGTTAAAATTACGCGGGCTTCGCCAAATTTGTATACCTTGACCTAATACCTCCCGCTAAATTCGCCAAATAAGGATAGTATAAAAACATTTGATCGATAGCAAAGTTTTAGGCTGTTGAGTGCAACTGCATACTGCATTGGCGAGTAACGACTGCTGTATGCACCCTAAAATGGTCGCCTAGACTTTGGGCCCCATTTTATTATTTTATCAATTTATCAAATTTATGAATCAATGTTTTGAAACATTTTCAATTCAAATCAATTTCCTTGATCAAATTGTAA